>MJUU01011294.1:38156-56143 GCA_002080025.1 Modiolus philippinarum
GGGGGGCGGGATTTGGAGACTTTGGAGAACAAAATTTGCTTATGACATAGGCTAAAACTCCTACGCGCAGATTTAGGGAACGACTATTTGATTTTCAAGGGGGGAGGGTGCTTGGATGATTTTGTAAATAAATATTTTAATCTTGTTGCAAGTGAAAATAGATATTCTTATCCTACTTCTCATAAAAATAAATAATTTTGTTTTGATTTGAGGAATATATATATATATATTTTTCCAAATGGAAATAAATAATTTGAGGTGACATTTTCTGGGCAAAATCGCCCAAACCCTTCCCTGAAAATCAAATGGTCAAATGATCGTCCCCTTAACCTGTTTAAAGACGAGAGAAAAGTATTGGGGAGGGGCAAGGAAACATGTAAAATTTTGACGTCTTCTGAAATAATTACACATGCAATATCAATATAATTAGATGTTATTATTTCAATAGCCTTAAATCATCTTTCGCATGAAAGACGGCTGAATGGTTCCTTACTTATACATTTAGAAGGACGTTGCAAAAAGTGAATGTGATAAAACAGTCTCAGATTGCATAAATGAAGTAACATGACTTAAAATAAATTGACAAAATACACAGGTATAAATTGGTTCCTACATACAGACAAAAGAGGAACACGCAACATTTTTTGTATATTGTTAAATCAATACTGCGTCATTTCTATAATTCTTCGAGCAGAACATATGACATACACAGTTCACATTGGTAAAACAAAAAGTAGGTCATCGTTATTCATCACCCTCAATGTAGACAAGGGGATGTTACAATGTCAGGAAGTCTCAGAGGAATAATCGTACTTTTCCATATGAAGTTTTTCTTCCATCCAAATGGAATTTTAAAGGTTTCCATTGAAACTATTAATAGAGTTCTAACAGAATACGTGATTGTTACCAAGGGAATAATCATTTCCCGTGAAAACTATGAAAGCTGCCATGAACTGCAATTGCTATTAATTGCAAACTTCTCCATCGACATCATCTCTTTGTTCATATGCTGAATTTTTGTGCATCGAAATAAAGTTTTAGATTCAAGCTAGGTGTTTAAAGCAAACGAGATAATGTACGTAGAACTGAGAAATGACCTGCCGAATCATGCTAAGTTTAAGCAGACTTTCTCTTAAAAGATTAATGTAATACCCTTTTGTAACCTCTGAGAAATATTCAACGCCTTTCGAAAATAATAATCAAATCGAGTGCACCTTACAATACTCGACTGATATCTACATGTAAGTGTGAAAAAATTCATGGAGAAATATATCTAGAAAATTAGAAAAAAAATGTCAAGCTCTTGATTATCAAGCATATACTAATAAAACATGATGATGTGATTGACTGGGTAAGCCCAAAATACAAATTATTCATTCTAACAAAATATGTGAATTGATAGATCCCTTATGGTATGATATGTGTGTTTCCCATGATAAGTTGTTACGTTCGTATGATTCGTCAGTTATCCGGTTATCTCTAATATGTGATAATATAAGTAAAGCTGTCGACCATCACAAATTAATGAAAACATGCAATTTTTTGCAATATTTTTAATGTTTGATTCCACTTCTTACTACACTGTCCTATCTGTCAAATTATTGTCACTCAATTCTTTCTCCTTGGCTGAAACTTCTTTAGTTTTCTGATTCTTGTTGCAAAAACAAATCCAACTAACTATACCTGCAATTAGAAACAAGCTTGGTTAAATAGATGAAATTATGATATCAATTAAAATGATATCTTGCTACAAAGAATTTAACTGATAAGAATCTTCCCATACATTATGGATTTCAACGTACTTTCAACCTAATTATAAAATACTCATGCCTCAGTCACAATTCTGTTGTTAATGAAATAATAATAACAAAAGTCATGCGTTTGTCTGACAAAAAAAAAACAAATTTCTGACAAATAAAGTATTGTTCAGGATCACCGTACAGTTTAAAAAACATGCATAACAAATTTTGTTAAGCTTGACTTCTGTCTAAATGAAAGACGCTAAAGTTGTACATGCAAACTAATATAATTCTTAGGTCAAAAAGGCCCTTGCATGCTTCTGTAAAAACTTATTACTAACATTTATCGTAACCAACAACTTAGCATCTTCACTGGTCAATTTGAAAATAAACAAGATGTGTTTGTGAAACTCTTCATATTCCCCAAGCAGCTCTTTTTGACCTCTGTGACCTTGCCCTTTGGTCTGACCAAATTTTTGGACATATTTATGTTCCTCTTGACTAGACATATACAGTTTGCTAAATATGAAAAGTCTGTCTTACATAATTCAAAAGTTATAGCCATGGTTAAAGTTTCAGACACACAGACAGAAAAAAAAGACAGGACACAAACAATATGTCACCAATTCGCAATCTGGGGGCATAAAAATAAGTAAGAATGTTTGTAAAGATGTATAATATAAGACAGAAATGTTGGAGTGCAAAACATCATGATGCAACCAGAAATTAGTTAAAAAAATCTAATAGAATTCCAAAACATGAACATAGAGTGCATTTAAAATGGTTAACTGATATAGAACATACTCGACTTGTGTCTAAGATTAATCCTGCAACACCTTTGTGAAAAGACTGGTCATGTGAAATCCTTTCACACGTGCCATTCCTTAGTGGAAATTATCGTTGGAACAGTTCTTTTTTGCGGCTTTATAGCATCTTCATAACAGGCTGGTCCTGCAAAAATAAAAAAAATTAAAATATTGAAACATTGATTTTTGACAAACAAAAATATTTTATATTTCAATATTATGTGCAGTGCAGATATATATATATATACCCTCCATATACCGTTCCTCTTTAATGATGGTCCTTCAATTATCGCAAATCTTTTTCAAATACCTGTATGATTGGGACCCATGGCATAATATACTTAGTTTTCAAGTCGATGGCATCAACAGGATGTTGAAATAATGTTGATTCTCCGATACAGTTGAACCTGTGATTAGATGTTTTCAGCTTTTGTTTATGATTTAAGCCCGGGATTTCGGGAAATAAATTCACCGGGAATTGGGATTTGTCAGTCTTTAACTTTCTTTTCAGCTTGGTGTTTTGGGATTTAGAGATTCCGGGATGAGACCCCCCCCCCCCTCAATGTACAATGAGGTCACACTATATACAATATGCAGTACCCCAAATTCAAATGTCCAAGGGCTCAATTAAATTTGTACCCCCAAGGCAACTGCAAAAAGTAATAGACAAGTTTCCAGTTTGCGAATTTTCCTGTAAAAGTCTGACGTCAAAATATAGATTTATCAACGTCATAATGTTCAGTGATGCATTTGCGCTGATTTAACCAAGGTCAACTGGTGCAATTCATTCATTTCAGAGAAAAAGAAAGTCGAATATGGGTATACTGCCCTAAATTATATCAAACTCCAATGATGGAGAAATATGCACTGTCAATTTTACAGTTTTGTTTAACATTTATAATTCTATCAAAATTCTCACATTTGAAAATTATTTTATCAGAATCTGGGATTCAATTCCACCTCCTTTTCCTATCATCCACTTGTTTGAGCTGTACAGTGCATTTCATGTTTATTGTAAAAATGCAGTTCATGCAGACAAACAGACCTTAACTTTATTTCGTCTGAGGTCACGTGAGGGGGTATAACAATGCGTGCCCTAAATGACAGGACTGAAAAGGTGGTATGGAAATGAAACAACTGATAATTTCATGGTTGGAATGTTATGTGCAATGAAATTCCTACTAGGCAAGTGATTTTATGTTCATATACCTTTGAATAATATGCCTGCTTGTTCAATGATGATGCCGGCGGTCTAGCATGCAAGTCAGAGGAGTGAGTGCTTATGCCGTCCAAAACATTATAATCCCTGTACTCATGTTGATACTGTATCAGTGTTCTTCAATTCAACGTAAATCTGTCATGAATTGCATTTAAAATATATCTTTAATCACTTCATCGCCGGGCTTCATCTTTCCAAAGCTGACATTTTTGTGGAGGACGTTCCGAAATGACGACAAACTGTGTGTAGTATTACGACTGTTTCACGGAATAGAACGAACTATATTCCGGATAAAATTGCACAGCAGTTTAAGAAAGGTTTATTACGATTATTCTTGATTGAAATACAGTACATGCATGTAATAAAAATCTTTTTAACTTGTTATGTACACGGTTATATAACAGCAGAGTTATTACACAATCGGAAGTTTGCAATCTCGTGATCGTATGGTACTAAAAAAACCGTGTGATTTATAAATCACAAATGATTATGGCAACACAAATATATCAAATTGTACAACAAAAAATCTTTGGTCAATAAATATCACAATTATTATAAAAAAATACAACTATGTCTCTGCTAGTACTTCCGATATTTTTGTAGTAGTACAGTTGAAGTCATACGTAGTTGCCTACCTTTTAAAAAATCCAACTGCCAAGAATGTACTTTACCTTTTTAGCTCACCTGGCCTAAAAGACCCTGTGAGCTTTTGCCATCATTATGCGTCCGTCGGCCGTCCGTCTGTCAACAATTTCAAAAATCTTCTCTCTGAAACCACTGGGCCAAATGTAACCAAACTTAGCCTGAATCATCACCAGAGTATGGCTTCTCAAAATTGTGTTCGATTAGGCGGTAGGTCAAACAACATGGCCGCCATTGCATAGAACATAGGGGTAAATTGCAGTTTTTGGCCGATAACTCGAAAACCGTTACTGATATAAAAAATCTGAGGGTAGTTAAAATGATCTACCTACCGTGCAATTTTGAAGAAAATCCATCTCGGAGTTATAAACCTTTTCCGTAAAATGTTCAAAAGTTGTGCATTTTTTATTTTTTATTTAAAAAAGTGTAACAGAAAGAGGTCAAGTGCAAATTGCAAAAATGTTCAGCATATTAAGATCTACCCACCCTGAAATTTTGAAGAAAATCCCAAAACCCTTGTAGGAGTTATTGCCCTTATTCACAGAATTTTCAAAATTTTCATATTTTTCGTCTTTTATTTCCAAAACTATAGAAGATGAAGGTTAAGGGTTAATTGATAAAATGTTTGCCATGCTGTGGCAACTTCAAAACTGGTGTTGAAAATTGTTCGATGACCACCGTTTTCAAAATGGCCGCCAAAAAGGCGGAAAAATTCACTACTGGCCGATTTCAATGAAATTTGGTTTCCAAATAGATATTGAGGTTGCAACTTCAAAACCGATGTTGAAAATTATTCGTTGACCGCCATTTTCAAAATGGCTGCCAAAAAACGCGGGAAAATTCAACACTGTCCGATTTCAATGAAATTTGGTTTCCAAATAGGTATTGATGTCACAACTTCAAAATTGATCTTGAAAATTGTTCGCTGACGGCCATTTTCAAAATGGCTGCCAAAAAGGGCGGGAAATTCAACATTGTCCAAATTCAATGAAATTTGGTTTCCAAATAGATATTGATGTTGCGACTTCAAAACTGGTGTAGAGAGTGGTCCTTAACAAGAACGTTTTTTTGTCAAAAAAGCCCAACAAAGAAATATAGTAAAACATTATCAGACTTTAAATGCAGTTCAAGATATTGGTTTGTTCAAGCTACCAAAGTTTGAGAGACTGAAGATAAACTGTATAACTTACAATGTTAGCTTGAATGTGGCAAGTGAAAGCCAGGTGAGCGATACAGGCTATTGGGAGCCTCTGGTTTCATCTTGGCGATAACTAAACTAGCGAAACGTAAAAATACTTTAAAATAAGATAAGTTTTATATTTTATAAGATTATAATCAATATGCTAAATGGAAATAAAAATAAATGCAAAATATTGGATTTTTTACCTTGTAGACAAAAATTGCAATATTCTATATGGCAAGTTGAAAGGCCTCTGTCATTCTAATTATTCTCTCATTACAATTATTTGCCCCTTAAGGGGTGTCTTAATTGACAACTAAAGTACTTGTTGTTGTTGTTATTGTCTGTGTCAGCAATCTATTACATATTGCAACTTCAGATCTAGAAAATAGTAACTTAGTTTGAATCAGAAAAAAAGATGAGGTTATAAATAACCTATATGAAAAAAAAGGAAATGAGGTAAATGTCAAGGAGACAATATCCCATCTCCTGATTAAAACGACTTAAAACAAAGCGTCTAGGGGTCACCGTACGGTATTGACATTTAGTGAAATAATAAATAACTTGGAAATGGATATGAAAAGTAAAAAAAAACTGACTTAGGCAATTTGCCATACCCCTTATTATTAAATGGTCGTCCCTAAGAAGCTGAGGTACAGGATTACTCCAGATCAGTCATTATCAATGTAATAGTAGACAAAGTCTACTAATTGTATCTAATTCATCATATACATGTATCTGAAAATTCTGTTTTTAGAAACAAGGAGAAACAAATAATAAAATTAATTAATCCAACCTCTTAAACACAGTTATCAAAATTTTCCAAGTCCAACATCAGCAATTAAAATAATCTTCTACTTCAATACTTATATTTTACTTATAAATATTACTTAAATTAGGTTATAATCTGCAGACTTATCATACACTTACAGATAACTTATAAGGTTTTCTGATTACGTATAAGTGGCATCAGTGAAGGTATAGGTGATTTATAAGTAAAAAAAAATCACATATAATTTCACTTATACCTGTATGGACTAGCAGTTCACTTACCCAGTAAGTATCTCGACATATAAGTTACTAACAGGTCACTTATAAGTCACCTGTAAGTGAAGTATAAGTTGGCATATGTTATTTCCGTAAGGGTTGCTGCAATTTAACCTAAAATATATAAGAAAAGGCAGATTTTCTTCATTCGATATTATATCAATGCCCGGAACACTGCAACTTGATTTGTTTGTTTATTTATTTTTTTTGTTTTTTTTTGTGACAAAAATCTGTGATGAAGCCATGAATAGTATATGTGCCAAAAACATGTTAATATTTCATAAAGTTAAGTTGTGAAGTTGCGGATGTAATATTTAAAAAAAATACAAATAAGGGGACGACCAGTTGATTTTCAGTTGTGACGATTGGGCGATTTTGTAAATAAATAATTTAATCTTGGTCCCAGCTAGGTCTATATTAGTCCCAGGTCGCAGAGAAAAAAATGAAATATTTTAATCATACTTGTCGTGGAAATAGATGATTTATTTGTTCGAAATTTTCATGAAATAAATAATATTTCTAGGCAAAGAAAACGGGCAAATATATTTATAAAATGTGGACTTTTGAAGAAAGGAGTAAACGATATACACGCAATCAGAGACATATATATGTTTCTGACGCAATGAACGGAGAACGTTACAAGATACATGCACACGCTTTACACGATGAGTTCACACGGTGAACACGATGATCGCTAATTTGGGAATGTTGAACGTTTCCATCGCTGTAACATTAAAGCAGTCAGGGCTCTATGACAAGGCAGAACAGTCATGATTCTATGACAGGTTAGAGTGGTCAGGGCTCTATGACCAGAACAGGTCAGAGCAGTCAGGGCTCTACGATCAGAACAGGTCAGAGCAGTCAGGGCTCTAGAACCGTTCTAAAGTTAACTTAGAATAGTTTTTATGATTGCTCTATGACTGGTCTAAGTTAACTTGAAAACAGTCCTAAGTTAAGTTAGAAGAGCTTTTATGACTGGTAACTTCGAGGGTCCCCGAGGGTTTACACCAATCCAGTGTATCCAGTACTTCGGTGCTGGCCCGAAAACCGATTGTTTTTGAAAACTTGCAATATCTACATTCAACAAAACAAGCTGTTTATAAATTGATAGGGAAGAAATAACCAAATATGACCAAATGGAATGCCAAAATAAGCTTAGGACAGAGCTTTGCATGACTGAGAAACTGCTGAGATTTTAAGAAAATTTACAAAAATTTAGATATAGGAAGTTTCCAAATGAAATCGACTTTCAGGTCAGCACCGAAGTACTGATATAAAGATTTGTCCGAAAATAACTACAAATAAAATCGTTTCATTGGCTCTAGTTGTCATTTAAACAAACGATATCTGTGGAAAAATAAGATTGAAAATATGAATGAAAATTGTTTTGTAAGTTGACCTCTTGTTTTGTAAGTTGACCTCTCTATAAATAAAATGAAAAACATACGATTACACTCGACAGATGTGCATGTGTACACAGCGGATCGATCGACAAAAGGACAACTAGATGAAATATTGTTGTGTACTTATCCAAGACCGTAATTTATCAAAATTTTGTGTATTTATGTCTACATTACAGGCAATTATTCATGAAAATTACGTTTTCTCTGTAAGGTCACGCCTCGTGCACTGTTACAAAAATCAATAATCTGATAATTGTATGTACATAGTGTGTATTCAAATGATGCTGTAAATGTTCGTAGTATTAAAAAAGCACAAAGGTCGACTCTTTATCATTCGCAAATTCGGACAAAATATTTGGCCAGTTACAGCGATTTGAAAGGCTTAAAACTTCTTAAAAGGCTCCCGCTACGCTATCTCCACTTGTTTCTCTGGTCATGAGAAAGGCGGTTTTAATGGGAAAATCGATACTTTGCCGTCCGGCTGTTATAAAGTTTTACGCCTTTCAAATCGCAATAACTGGCCAAATTCGCTTGATATTATATAATATAGATGATATTTTGTCAGTAAAAAATACTTGCTTTAGTGATTTTCTTCATTTTATCAATCTAAAACAGCTCGAACAGAGCTTCTATATCTGCCACATTCCTTCACTTTCATGTCGATGTAATTGAAATAAGTGTTTTCATATAAGTTCTAATTAAGACCAAACACTTGGTTTGTTACAAGTTGTTAAAAAAAAAAAAAAAAAAAAAAAAAAAAACAGATCAGTTATGGGAAAATTTCTTGTATTTCGAACGTTTAATACATTTGCAACATCTTATCTCTGGAAGGTGGTGCTGTACAACTTTTCAGACGTTTAAATCTATGTTTTTTATATAATGTATTCATGAAAATACAGATAACAAAATCTTACATATGATCAAAATAGTTGTTTAAATGATAATTACCTAACAATTCTAAGTAGTATTCCTTTCGGTTAGCGAGAATATTACATGTGTAAGTTCCCTCATCTATTTCCTGTAGACCAGACAACTTTATGTTGTATTCTCCAATACTGTGATTTCCAACAACTTCTACTCTGTCACGTCCTGGATATTTGTTAGGTATACCAAGTCCATCACTAACTGTAAACAGTGATCCAGATTTATTTGTAAACTGCCATACCACATTGTTTGTTCCAGTTCGTCTGTGTGGACATACAAATGTATATGAGGATCCCTTTCTACTATATACATTATCAGGAACGGCTAATGATGAAACTGGAAAGACATTAAAATGTTAAATCTTACAAAAACAAAAGAATATCAGTGTCAAGTGTAATCTTTATGATTAAGTAAAAACGGACACATTACCAAAATCTTTATTTATTTATCGTTTTGTAAAGTTGTCAATAATTTCTAAAAATGAATATTAGCTAAATATTTTTAAAGTAGTCTGTTGTTGATTAAATTTTACTGAGATTTTTGTAGTTTAAAAAATTATACACGTACGGTGGTATGTTTAGGACACTTCAAATTTTATTTTTTATAATAAAGATGTCAAAATCACGACTAAGTATCGTACAATCACGACTTAGTAAGTCGAGGGCTCTACTCCTGACTTAGTATGTTGGAATCTCGACTTGTTTTATTGAAAAAGAAAATGTTTTGTGTCGTACATGAACCACCGTATACACTACAAGTTCTCCGATTCTAAATAAGTAAATTTTAAACCTGTTCAACCTAAGATCAGAATTTTCCTAAACCTATGATTTCGGTGAACTCCAGCAACGGACGAAAAAAAAAAATCGTAGGAAATGCGTCCCTGGTTGGACATTGAAATTGGGGACCTTTCAGGAGAAACTTGCTGTTCATTTGCACATTTCCACTAGAATAAATTTGTAACGATGAGACGTTGTTATTTTAAAGATTATGTACAAAATCAATGTTGTATGCCAGAACAATTTTTTTTATGTAAAGCAGAAACTGTGCAGCTTTGGTATTGTTTAAGGATCTGAAGGAAAAAAGAAAAATAATCTGTTAAATTACAAAAATCTATAATGTTTTAGCTAGTACAGACAACATGCCTGTCAAAATGAAAATAACAGCAATGATTTTTTTTATTTGAATTTTTCATATATAATATCTCACATTAGCATACAAGTTCCGCAGAGGAATGGTGTATCCGTTAATCATTTCTCACTTCTGGCGCTCTGTTAGCCCCTTGCCTTAGGCGAATATATATATATATATTTCGCCTCTTAGCTGAGTTTTAGGAAGTGTCGATTGACAAAAAAAAAAACGTCAACTCATCCTGCCCACCTTTTGGATGACACACAAAGACTTCTCAGTTTCTGTTTTGGTTTGTGTATTCTCACTAGTTATTTATTCCATTTCATTTCATAGAGTAGAGTAGAGTAGACATTTAATATGGAACTTTGGATTTTTCCTCCCGGTCCATCAATCACGGAGCCAAATGGGTAGGGACAGGAAATTTACCAGGCAATCTCCAGTCTTGTACACCCTTTCGAGGGAGTAATATTTCGGCAGCGGTTTTCCAATTTTTAGATTCGAGTTGCACTGACGAGATGTAAATTCATCGAAATGGGGCCTTATTTGCAACATTGAAATTAAAATGTAGTGTTGCGTGTCACTCAAATTGTAATGGTCAAATTCCTCAGTGGAAAGATGTTCTCGATACTATCACATCCTAAGACTTTGACTTTTATATAGTTGTCTGAAGTATGTGACAACTCTTCATACTATACCTGTCCAATGGATAATATCGTAAGACATTATACTGGGCTAGATGAATTATTTATATATACGTCTGAAAATCATAGTATGAAGAGTTGTCACATACTTTAGACAACTATATAAAAATTATAACCTTGTGTGGCGGCATTTCTTGTCGAAAGACATTGAATCCTCTCTGCTATATACACAGCTGATCGGCACGAGCACCTATACATCATGTATTGCGTTACAACCCTAGATTAAACCTACGAGGAGGTATCACCCGGTTACCGAAAGCTATATTTTATATAGCCTAGGTAGCCGCGTGGTCTAGGGCGCTGGACGTAGTGCAGGCGGTGTTGCCAAAGATGTCACAACAATGATGGTTCGAATTACGGAGAGGGAACTACCAATGTGCAGATCTAACAATGTTGGGCTGATTTTCAGACGTATATATAAATAATTCATCTAGCCCAGTATAATGTCTTACGATATTATCCATTGGACATGTATAGTATGAAGAGTTGTCACATACTTCAGACAACTATATATATATATATATATATATATATATATATATATATATTTACAAACTAAATTATAGAAAAATGAATAAAAATGTCTCTCAGTGTCTAGCGCTTTCATCCATCTAACGGACTTGTCAAGACTGAGACGTTGTTAGTGGTAACGTTGTTAGGGAGGACTTCTTGTGACGTTACGTTATAATTGTTCCTATGTTTTACCTGCATTTAATACAGGGCAGAATGTTTTAATAAAGTGGCGTTCCATTTCTTGTCTGTAGGTGTCATTTTTCCTATTACATTTAAATAGTGGCATAATTTTGAATTTGCCTTTTCCACATCTGTCTAAATGTTCACTAAGTGGTATTTGTCGGTATTCCGGGTGCCTAATTTGTTGCTTGTGGACACGGACTCGTTCGCCTACGTATGCCGACATTACGTCAAAAGTTCCAATAGTTTACTCCCAAAACAGTAATAATACAGACAAAACAGGGCCGAAAACTATTGGACCTAGAAATCGCGGAATTTTACGAAACCGAGAGCAATCTCCTGATCAAACTTCCCAACCTGAAATAGACAACACTAACTGGCAAGTTGTCACAAGAAGTGGAAGGGGCATTGGAGGACAACGCGGAAGAGGTTTTGGTGGACAACGCGGAAGAGGTTTTGGCGGACAACGCGGAAGAGGCCGCGGAAGAGGTCGTAGAAGATTAGTGACATTCGTCCAGGGTAGTAGGGGTAGAGGAAACTCACAAGGCAGAGGTGGACGAAGACGACGTGCTCAAAATTCTTTTTTAGAGATAGGCACGGGCACGGACCCACCAGACCCAATAGAGGAAACAATCCCGAACCACAACATAAACGAATAGACCCTAAAATTATAAATCTTTCCTGCAGACCAATAAATTCAAATGAAATTAAACTACTTTCAAAAAGGCTTCAAATTTGCACCAGTACCATATTCAAATATTCCAGAATTGAAATCTGATATAAACGAATTTACTAGGAAGCTTCGTCTCCGGGAAGAATTTGGGAACAAAGAAGATGACGATATTTCACTTGTTAGAAACAAATCATCTTATAATCCTAAACCGGGACAAGATGAACATTTAGAAACTTACATTGAAACAATATCTATAATTCCTATTAAATTAGAAGCATATAAACATAATTTATCTCGCGCTGAAAAAGATTCCTTACAAAACTTAAAAGATGATAAAACAATTATCCTTAAAGAAGCAGACAAAGGTGGCGCGATAGTTGTAATGGACAGTGATTATTACAAGCAAAAAGTACTTGATCAATTAAATGATGAAGAATACTATATGAAATTGAGACGAAATCCGGATAATACAACTATGAAGAAAATTAAAAAAATAGTTGAAAATTATCTAGAATGTCTAACAGACAAAGAGGTAGCCTATCTATGTGATTTTGAACCAAAAGGCAGTCATTTTTATGGTCTACCCAAAATACATAAAAGCAACCAAATACAAAATGCAGTTTCCGAACAAAACGATATTTACGTGGAAATCCTGCAACCAATAGATCTTAAGCTTAGACCTATAATCGCTGGACCCGAATCTACAATTCAAAGACTAAGTCATTTTATAGATTTAATTTTAAAAATATTATGTCCCTTAATACCGAGTTACATAAAGGATGATATGGAATTTTTAAACCATATTCCTGAACAAGTTCCGGAAAATACTATTTTAACGAGTTTTGACGTTCAAAGTCTATATACAAATATTCCCCATGATTTAGGCCTAACCGCAATCTGATACTGGCTTAATGAAAAGCGGGATATGATAAACAATAGATTTGAATCTGACTTCATAATTGATGCTCTAAAACTCATTTTAGAAGAAGACACGTTCGATTTTGATGGTGAAGTATATAGACAAATAAAAGGTACGGCAATGGGAACTAAAGTCGCTCCAAGTTATGCTAATCTGGTGATGGGTTTCCTTGAAAAAACAATGTACGAGAAAGTATCAGAAATATTTGATCTAGAATTCAGAGATTATATTATTAAAAACTGGAAACGCTATCTTGGCGATTGTATTATCTTTTGGAGTAGACCAAAATCAGATCTATTAAAATTTCGGGATCTTCTCAATACCTTGCACCCGTCTATCAAATTTACTATGGAAACCAGCGACACGGAACTTCCCTTTCTAGACATTTTAATTAAAAAAAACGGAACTCGAATTGTTGCCGACATATATTACAAATCGACAGACACACATCAATACCTTAATTTTCAATCATGTCACCCTTCACATACAAAACGGAACATTCCTTACTGTATGGCAAGGAGAATATGTGCAATAGTTATCAACGAAAATCTTCGGACATTGAGACTTGATGAATTACGACAATTTTTGATACGCCAGCAATATCCAATAAGACATTGATAATGGTATTAAGAATGCGAAACGGTTAACATTACAAGAACTCAGAACCCCGAAAGATAAACAGAACGCTAACAAAATTATTCCATTTGTATGTACACATGATCTAAAATTGCCAAATATGTTCAATCTCTTTAGATCAGCTCTCCCGCTACTTCATCAGAGCGACAGAATGAAACAACTGGTCCCTCGAGAATAGTTAATTAACAGTCGCCGACAGCCTCAAAATCTAAAAAACACCTAACAAAGGCAAAATTTAGTTCAACGGCAGATGTATTTTCATTGAAAGCCTGTGGCGACACAAGATGTGGAGTCTGTTCTAAAGAATACAACTACCTGGAAACCACCCATATAAAACATTTCCGTAACGGTAAATTTTTCCGGGTTAACGCAAATATGACATGTAAATCAACAAACTTGATATACTTCATAACCTGTGATAACTGCCAAGAATGCTATATTGTAATATCTGTGCATTAGAAGAACAGCCAAAGCCCTCGGTGGGAAGGCAATCTCGATATTCATGTCTCTAATTCTAACCCCGTTGGGTTCCTACCATAGACCGTTATATTTAAATTTTTAGGCCCTGCATTAGCGTAAATATTCGCAAATCCGGGGAGATGGGCAAGTTTCCACGTTGACTGAATTTATAGACAGCCTATATATATATATATATTTTCCACATAAGTGTTATATAGAAAAAAATAAGTAATCGAAAATGCACTGAAAATTCTTTATCCACTAAATTCTTCACATTCAAAAGTCTATAATTCCAATGTTACATTTTTCCAACCGGTTTCACAACTCTGGTGATAATCATGGAAGAACAATAAAAACTGTAACGTCCTTGGTTACGCAACGTTACAATAGCGCTAGGTAACACGGGAGATAACGTTCCTCTTTCAGGAACGATAGAAATCAGTTAGCGTAATAAACAATTGTTAATTTAAATTAAATTGTTACTTATTTAAACTTGGTTTGTATTTACGAATAAAAAATGTCTCTTTATTGATGCGCATTTCTTCGGTACCGAAAACGGATAAAAGTGACAAATCGTTAAATGAAGATATTCTAAAGGAATTGAAGGATATCAGCTCCAAACTTTCGATTTTAACGGAAAAATTTGATGAACTTCATTGTTTTGCACGGGAAATCAATGAGGACGAAAATGGACAAATCAATCGTAGCGAGGTTAGTAATGATTTAAAAGCTTTTTGTCAAACTTTAAAAACCGCCATATTAACAAAGCCAAATACAGATACAGAAAATAATAGCGGGGTATATGATGACGGCTCAAGTAGATCAGCATACTTGATTAAAGGCCGATTAGGTCCAATTTGGAATAAACAATTTATTGCAAGAAAATGCGCTTTTTGGAACATGTTGAAAAACAGTAACAAGGCAGACATATATGCCAAATGGGTCACATCAACTCCTATTATACTTCCAAGAAAACTCCAAGTTAAAGCGATTTCCGAAGAACCCGAGAGACAAAGGCGCCTCCATGAGAAAATGGCCCTAGATAAATTTTATATGGAGATTGAACTATAAAAACTAAGAGCGGAAACAAATGAAGAAAGGTATAAATCAATTGACGAAGAAATGGCAACAGAAATTTCAAAAAAAGCCGATGGTACGCTTTATGAGAATGTTCTTAAATTGTGGAAAGAGGAATGTGAGAACGAGGAAATAATTTCATTGCAAAGATGGGAAAAAAGCGACATGTGCTTCAGTAACTATGAATCAGAGTTTAAGACAGAATACAGTGTGGACAACCCTTTTATTAAAAAATTCAAGGCTAAAACATACGCTGATATAGTAAAAGAGTCTTCTGGAAACCAGCAATCTAGACCCGAAAACGCCAATCAATATTTCACCAAAAGCATCCGAAGAAATCAAAACAAGTATTTTTACAGAAGACAGAAGTCCTTCTTCATCAAGGCGAAATCAATCTTATAATCAAGACAAACATAATTACCGAGGAAACAGAGAAAATAATAACATAAAACAAAACAGAAATCCAAGGAACATGAACCAAACAGAAACAAGGTTCAATTTTCCAAGAGAAAATGACAATTATAGGAAACGAGAGATAAATTTTCAAAACAGAAACAACGGAACACAAAACCAGAGACATCGTTTTTTAGACCCTGCCAACAGAAACCGCGACACTCGATGGAACCAGTTAAGAATGAAAAACCGAAGGTAATAAACTTGTCGAATAAACGATTAAAGGATGAAGAAATTAAAATTCTAAAGAAAGGTTTAAAATTTACACCGACACCTCAATTTTCATATTTTCACGAAATCAAAGATGACATATCAAACTTTTGCAGACGATTGCGATTAACAGAGGAATTATTTGACAAAGACGACCAAGATATATCTATAGTTAGAAATAAAAGCAGTTACATTTCACCTAAAGGTAGAAACAGATCCCTTGATAAATTTTGTGACCACATTACTAATTTTCCTTACGAAGAGTTACCAAAAATAAGTAACAAATCTAATGTTAGTAGAAAAGAATGGGAAAACATTTTCAATTTAAAAAACGACGAAAATTTAGTAATAAAAGAAGCTGACAAAGGCAGTGCTATTGTATTGATGGACACAGATTATTATAAACAAAATGTGTATGCAATGCTGAATGATACTAACTTCTACGAAAAAATAAATAGTTATAAGCAATCAAAAATTATGAAACAATTAATGGTCATGATTCATCTTCATCGGAAAGGTTTAACGCACAAAGAATGTGACTACTTAACGAATTTTAAATGTAAAACTAGTAATTTTTATGGTCTTCCTAAAATACACAAAAGCGAAAAAATAAGCCAAGCATGTAGTAAGGCTACTTCAGTATGAGTCAACATTACACGTCCTGATGATTTGAAATTAAGACCAATAGTAGCAGGGCCATCTTGTGAAACACATCGGCTCAGTAATTTTCTCGACATTTTATTAAAACCGTTTCTTAAACATATACCGAGCTTCATAAGAGATGATTTAGACATGTTAAACAATCTTCCTAAAACAGTGCATAAAGATTCTATGCTTGTGTCATTTGACGTTGTAAATCTATACACGACAATCCCGCATGAATATGGAATAGAGGCAATTTCATTTTGGCTAAACAAACATCCAGATGAATTACCGGAACGTATTGAAAAATCATTTATTATCGCAGGAACGAAATTCATTTTGGAAAATAATTATTTTAATTTTGATGACACTATTTATAAACAAATTTCCGGCACAGCCATGGGGACTAAAATGGCCCCTACATATGGTAAGTTAGTAATGGGATATTTAGAAACTCAAATGTACAATAAATGTAAAGAAAAATACGGTAACACTCTATATACTTACATTTTGAAAAATTGGAAAAGATACTTAGACGACTGTTTCGTATTGTGGAAAGAAAGCAAAGAAAAACTTAATGACTTCAAAGATCTAGTCAATTGTTTAAACAGTAGCATTCAATTAACTATGGAATACAGCTTACAGAAACTCCCGTTTTTAGATATCCTAATTATTAAAAAAGATACAGAAATAGAAACTGACATATACTACAAACCTACAGACTCAAAGCAATACCTATTATTTACCTCTTGCCATCCTAAGCATACTAGGAACAATATACCATATAATCTGGCAAGACGTATTTGCACAATAGTCTCAAACTGTGAAGTGAAAGAAAAACGATTACATGAATTGAGTGAAATATTAAGGGAGAGACAATATCCTGCAAGACTAATTGAATACGGAATTAACAAAGCAAAAGCAATGGATATTGAGGAATTGCGAAAAACTAAAAGTATCACAGAAATCGATGTAATTCCGTACATATCTACATATAATCCCAAAAATGTTGAGGCTTTCAAAGTTATATATAATAATTTACCTGTCATCCAGAAGGATCAGAGAATAAGACAAGCATTGGAATCTCACAAAATAATAAAAAGTAAAAGACAACCTAAATCTTTAAAGAAATTATTAACTTCCGCAAAATTACCAGCAAAAATAAGCCACCACTCAGTAAAAAAATGTGGACGATCTAATTGTTCGACATGCATAAATCTAATTGAAGGCTGTGAATACGAGTTCAGATGCGGTATTAAATTCACCGTCAAAAGTAGTTTTTCATGCGCCTCGGAAAATCTCATTTATGTTATTAGATGCTGCGGATGTAAAGAGGATTACATAGGACAAACTGGTATGTCACTAAGAAACAGAATGACAGTCCACCGCCAGCAGATCAGGGACCCGACAACCAGACAAATTTTTGTCAGTGAACA
>MJUU01011296.1:31854-47314 GCA_002080025.1 Modiolus philippinarum
TACAGTTACATTTTCATGAAAATCTATTCATTGGTTCAGAAGGAGTAGCGGATAAGTGATTGTTACCCACATGTAATGCATTGCTTAGTCCATGTTATGCTATGAGAAACCACAAAAAAAAATCAATATAATCAAATATTTTAGAACCCCTAACACTTTAAATACACTGCCTGTTAATTCTGGATAGGTCTGTATCTTAAACCCCCACCCTACCCCATAAAACAAGCTTATTTGTCTGTGAATGCAGTGTGGAGTTGGTAAAAACAATTCCCCGTGTAAGAGATGTATGTTCTGAATTTTTCTTAGATATGGTGTACTTGTACATGAGACAATATCTCATGTGCACCATGAGGCAATATCTCATGTGCACGCTTTGTTCAATTACTATTATCTGAATTTATGTAAATTCTAAAACCTAAGGATTGACTCCCTCCATCCTAGTTTTGTCCTCAGCTATATTTGATATTACTGATTATTCGGATTTCATTTGGTTTTATACATTTTAAACATTTTTTGAAATTATGGATTTCCTATGATTGGGTTCTAGTGCTGCTGATGAGGAATTAATTTCCGAAATGGTCATACAGCTCATTAAAATTGTTGCAGTTGGAGTTTGCATATGTCTTATGGTCTCAAGTTCATTTACTCCATAATCTTTCATAAAATGTAAAAAATATAAATATGTCGTGCGATGGCCACAAGTTAACTATTGAGCAAAATAAAATGGTAAAGTTTTTTTCATAAAATATCTATTTGACTAAAATAATGTTTCGATGAAAATTTATAACGAAACCAGTGACTCTGATGACCAAAATTTGTTGCTTTCTTTATCTTCTGCATACTTTTATTCAAAAACAATGTATACAAACAACGTTAAATTGTCTCTTGGGCTTTTTAGACCCCCGACACTGCCTGTTAATTCTTGTTAGGTCTGTATCTAAAAGCCCCAATTCTACCCCCTAAAACAAGATTGTTCAGTTTGTCAAGGACTACATTTTTAGCCGAGTTGCGACAAAGTGGAATTAATAAATTGATTAATTGGTAACAGAGCGCCTGAAGATAATGTCTTTTATTTATTTTTTTTTGGGATATAAATTTGGTGTTAAATTACAATACATACCCAAGTTGAATAATAAACGGTAACTGTTGTTATGAGTATCAAAATGTAAGTACAATTTATATTCTACTTCTCTAACCTACAAATTAAATCAAAACATTAAATGAACTTAAGATAATATGCTACTAGTATTTGATAACTAGTAAGAATAATAATAAATACAAATGAAATACAATTAAAAATAAAAATAAATAAAAATAAATAAGATCAGTGGATGTTTCAGTACTTAACTAATTACGTTTAAACAATTTAAATAGTTTCCACCTGCTTTGTCTATTTGCCTCTTGAAATTCTGTTTGGTAATTTTGTATTTACCCCCCCCCCATATTAAAATTTAAAAATGAGCAAAGGCTTTGTCACCCGTTTCTACACGCCCGTGTCACTAATATTCAACTGTTGACTGTACTAAATATCACAAACGCATCGTCTTTTATTAATTTATATGTAAATATACTCTACTGATTTATGTGTTTGATTNTTTAGGTCACAATGTCTGACAGAAAAGCTGTGATTAAGAATGCCGATATGTCAGAAGACATGCAGCAGGATGCAGTAGATTGTGCAACACAGGCTTTGGAAAAGTACAACATTGAAAAAGACATTGCCGCTTACATCAAGAAGGAGTTCGATAAAAAATACAACCCAACATGGCACTGCATCGTAGGACGTAATTTTGGAAGTTATTGTACGCATGAAACAAAACATTTCATTTACTTCTATCTAGGACAAGTTGCCATTCTCCTTTTTAAGTCAGGATAAGAATCTTTTCAACATTGACAAAGGAAAGACAATAAATTTTAACACTGACATTTATTTTTATAGAAATTACTTAAAATTTTTTCTAATGTTATGGAAAAAAACATTAGTTTTCTAGAAAGGTTCAGCGACAATCACGAAATAACACAAAAAATCGAAGTCAATATTGAATCAGTTGCACGGACAGTTAGTATTTATTTTTTTTCTTATATGCTCACACACTACCCCCCAAGATGAATAACAAAATACCAAAGTTACTGTGAATTTAGTTTCTTCATATAAAAATTTCGACAACTTGTGTCTCGTCTATGCAGAGCTAATCATAACAAAACGAATTACAGAGACCAAATTACCAATAGAAGGTAAATAGAAACACCAAAAATCAGTCAAGGACAGATTCATGCAGGAGGAAGAGACTCATAAATTCAATACAAATTTTTCTCAAATTTAGATATTGCAAGTTTCTGAATAAAACTAAATCACATAAAAGGGGCAAATGAAATATAAATAGTTAGAAAGGGTTAACTTAGTAATAATGCAATAGCAATCAAACTAATATGCTAAAAATGAAAGACCCCTTAAACGAGGAGGTTCATCCCTTGCTGAGCTAAGGATGACCTCACTCAACAACAGGTAGTTCAGGTCCAACAGAACTTAATATATATTTTGTAACAATATAAAAATGAGGACAGGTAGCACGAGGACTCGAAATTTTAATCACATGGCACAATTCGAAAGAGAACGCCACAACAAAAATCACAAATGAAAGGCAAAAGAAAAACGTATACAGCGTTGTAAAATAACTAAATACCATACTTACTGTCGATTTAGTTTCTGCATATGGCCATTTCAACGACTTGTATCTTTCCATTGCAGATAAAATCTTCGAATTCTGGAAAATCGACTTTGTATATTCACATCACCTATTGTAATAAAGCTTAAGATTGACTAGGCGGAGTTTGCCTAAAACTTTGAACTTGGGTAAATCTACTTTTCCAATGAAGTGCAAACAGTAGGTGGTAAGAAAATACAATGAGATACAATGGTCTGTTACTCCCAGTACCAAGTTAATTATATATGGTTAAAGTGGAGATGATATTTGACCATATATAACTAACTTGGTATAACAGGGAGATAACCGACCGATGTTCCTCGTTAAGCTAATCAGTTTAAATTATGCTCTTATCTTTATAGTGACTACTTTTCAAGAACAATTTAATTTGTTTTTGCATGCCCCAAGATATAGCTAGGGACATTCACCAATCAAACAATTATTAATCTATAAATCAGATTACCATGTGTTTGGTTTCTTGTACATATTCGGGTTTTCGAGTGATCAAATTCTTAGTGACAGGTTATTCCGCACCGTAAACTTTTCTTACAATACCAACTTTAAATCAAAGCTCCGATAGAGCTGAAACTCCAAAGCCCTGAAAATCTATACGTGGAAAAACTTCGTAGTCATCCAAAGAACTACTTCATACGTCTGCATGTATTAAGTTATTCTGTAATACGTGAAAATAATCAGATTTTGTGACGATTGTGCAATACACATATCACAGGTAAACAATTTTTTTTTAATAAAATTATTTATGTTTTCGAAGAGTGTACAAAGGGAGGTAAATCAAACATACAGACCGATGCATTATACAACTGCGCGACAGGCTCGTTGATCCGAGATGCAATATAAGAAACGATTTATTTGATAAACATGCATATTGTATTCAGTTTAATATCACAACACCGTATTCAACTCAAAAAATGAAGAAATATAACTTAAATACACAATGTATAAGATATTGATAGAAACTAGCGAGTGATTTTTTTCTTGTCATATTAAGAACTCTCCGCCTTCGGCTTACGAGTTAAAAATGCTAGTTTGGGTCTAATGCTTGAAACCAATTCCATTCAACAAAAAGCGGGGTTTCAAATCCATTTCCCATTTCCTTATTATTTTTAACATTTTCATGACATTACAATAATACAATAAGCAAATGACCTTTTTCTTGAGAAATGAAGAAATAATTACTATCAGATGCTCTGATGGTAAAACCCCCCACACAAAGGGATAGTAGGCAGGTTAGCTTACACCGGTTTTGTATACCGAAACCTCCTCTTTCTCTGTTTAGTTCCTTATCATCCTTCCCCATAGTAATATCAGCCTGCAGCGCCTTTCCACAAAAGCCGTATCTGGTTGACCCGGATATTTCAGAGGTTGACCTGGATATATCAAGTCATTCTCCCAAAGTTTCAAAGGCAATAACTTTTTTTCAAGGTTTCAAACGAAATCAAATTTGTAAAAATAAACATCTGTTGCATTTGCTCTTTCCGATTAGGTATTCAGAACAGAATCATGATTACACAAATAGATAAACTAGATGTCAGAAAAATTGTAGAAACTATGTCGTTGATATATCCTGCAGAGCTTTGACGTTTTCACATTATGACGTCATAAAAGCTCCAAGGAACGATAGAATGACATAACAACCAAAGGTTGCTGCAAAATTCAAAATGGACATTATTTAGAGCATTTCGGTCATATTATTCACCCAGTTACAAAACCTTTACCAATAAAATGATAAAAAAAAACTACAAAACATGTTTTTAAGCTGACAATTACTGAAAAGGCGAGAATGGAATGTATGTCGAATTTCCCGTGCAATTTTGGGAGAATTTGAAAGCTCAGTTCAATAATTACAGATCTAAATACTAAGTAAAGGATGATAAACAAGTTATCGGGCTTTTGACAGCTGATGTATAGTAAAATATCACCCCTCTCGCCAGAATATGAAGTTTGGGGTTCGTTCGCTACGCTCACTCGCCCCTGTGCTTCATATTCTGGCTCACGGGTTGATATTTTACGATACATAGCTGTCAAGAGCCCGATAACATATACTTATAGTATGATAACCATGTCAACATTATATACATTATTTCCATCATGACTGACAATATGAGAGTTCCCCATTCATAGAGAGATTTCATTCCAGTTTTGAATTAACCCCTCTTGTAGACCCTACAAAATGTGACGAAAAATCAATGTTTTACTGCATTTTGAACCTAAGTCAACGTTTCGTCAATCAGGAAGTACGTGTCCAACATAATTGAAAACAAAGTGTTTCTTAGGTACTGTGTTCATCATAGATAGGCTGCATATCAGTATAGATCAAAATGCCAAGAAAATTATGACAGAAGTGGACGACCGAACAGAAAGACGGATGGACAAGAAGATTCCAGTCTACCTATTCTGGATTTGTGATTTTTGATGGTTGCTTTGCATTTGGAAATTTATCTCTATTGAGTATGGGTATAAGCAACACTGAAAAGGGATGCAAAATCTTGCACACAAATATTCAGATCAGATCTCCATATCTTAATCAACAATGTCACATCCGCTGTGTTCAAGGCAAAAATAAAATAAATAAATAAATAAAAAAAATAAATAAATACATAAGAATGGTAAAGAAATATGAAGACCCAAAAGTAGGATAGAATATAGTACAAAAACTTACGTCATCGAAAAAAGGGAAGCAGCAGAGGGTGAATCAGTTCTTTATCTTTTGTAATCAGGAGGGTCATATTTTTTTTCATTTTTTTATTAAAAAAAATGTAAAACGTAACAATATGATGCTAGCTGGTTCATATGTTTGTTGTGTCTTTAAGGTCAACAAGTTCCCAATCTCGTTAAAATCAAATGTCTCGCTCTACACTTATCTCCGCAGTGGCATTGTATGGGAAATTATAATCATAATTTAAACTTTTATTGTATGAAAAGCAAAATACATATATAATGTTGGAAAAATCATAAAGATGGTATTAGATAAATAATAAAATACCAAAATAACTGTGAATTTAGTTTCTGCATATGCACATTTCGACAACTTATGTCTCATCAGTCCAGATCAAATCAAAACATTTGGAATCCATAAACCGAAATGTGTAAAAGCTGATAGAGAACAAATTACCAATAGGATCTAAAAAAGAAAATCAAAATCAAATTAAAAAGAGCAATAATAGACGATATTTTTCCATTTTAATTTATAATTGATTTCCAGTTACAAAATTCACAGTAACTTCGGAATTTTGTTATTTCCTAAAGTGATAGTGTTTAAATTTTGAGTAATGAAGAAAAAAATTAGAATGTATGTGTTCAGTTTTTTTTATCTGATTTGGTCTTTGATGGTGTAAAAAAGTGAATAAAATATATAAAATAAATAAAGCAATTAGATTTGTATATGTGTAACTATTTATCTGAGGTGGACAAGTAAATGAAATGTGTAATGTTGGTAAAATAATTAAGTTTTTGTTTGGAAAAGTTACAATTTTGAAGAATAATCATTTTTGGTATCCCCTTCATATAATATGTCTAAATCCAGTTACATGTTCCATGGGGCCGGGTTTGATGTTAATGCTAAAAATTGAAATTTAATTTGAAAATATTTATCAAATTTTGTCTTTTGTGGTGTGGAAAGTAAAAAAAAAAGTAAAAAGGTGTATAGCAGTTAAGATTTTCTTCAAAAAGGTAGTAACAATTTTGAAAAATTACCAATTTTATAGTTGGTTATCCCAAACCGATACTGTCTAAGTCCATATATATGTTCTATGGTAATGCAAAAAAAAATTGAAATTATATTGGCAATTATTTATAAAATTTAGTCTTTAATGGTGCGAAAATTTAATTAAATGTATGTAAAGGGTATTACAATTAAGATTTTCTTCGTATAGGTTACAATTTTGAAGAATGACCAATTTTTATATTTGGTTATCAAATACCGATAATGGCTAAATCTTAGCTCTGTACTTAGTTGATTTGGGCTTTCCATTTAAATCCTTTTGGTACTTTGTTCTCTATCAGATTTTACACATATTTCGGTTTATGGATTTCCAAATGTTTTGATATTATCTGCACTGAAGAGACATAAGCTGTCAAAATGCGCATATTAACACTAACTTCGGTATTTTGTTATCCATACACACAATAATTACACAGAATTGAAATTTTATGTGGAACTATTTTTCAAATTTAGTCTTTTATGGTATAAAAAGTAAATAAAATGTAAAAGTTATACAACGATTACAATTTTGATTTGAAAGTTTCAACAGAGAAGAAAATTACAAAATCAGGATAACAGCAAACACCCACAATGGCCAGGAACTATGATTTACAAGCAAACTGCACCAGAAAAACAATAATGAAAACAAGAGACAAATATAAATAACGATAGGGACTCGGGATAGCCTGACTCGATACTGGCACTAGTCAAAGCCAGTGGTAGGATTAAACCGGTTTATGGGTACCCAAACCTCCCGTTTCCCTATAGTATCATAAACATGTGAATAAAACCCAATACAGGTAGACTACTAACTTAATGACCACTATCTTGGAACAGAAAAAGCATAGGAAAAAACGTAATTTTGAAAGAAGGGTCAAAGGCCATTTTAATAGTTGTTTATCCCATACCTACAGAATCTTAAAACAAGAACTGAATGCAAAAAAATATTAAAATAATATGCATATAAAGTTTTTGTCTTTGCATTCTGATAACTTATCTAAGATTTTTTAGGTCCCATGCAACTTTTGGCTGAAAAAAAAAATCCTGGTCTCATGGCCTCATGACCCTGACACTTTGCAAAATGCATGTCCAACTGCTGTTTTCACCGTTCCCATGCTTTGATAAATTTTGACAAGTTCTTAATACGCAGTTTACAATAGACGTTTGTATATGAAAAGGGGGGGGGGGGGGGGGGGTGGGGTCATTGAAATTTCAGAATGATAAAAATTACAATTTGCCTACCCCTGGAGAGATAAATAACAACTAATCCCTAAGTCAATGTTTCATCAATCAGTAAGTACATGTCCAACATGATTGACAACAGAAGGTTTCTCAGTTACTTTGCTCGTAAACGATAGGCTCCATATATATATATATATAGATCCAAATGCTTAGAAAATTTTGACAGAAGTGGACGAACGAACTTAAGGACGAGATGATTCCAATCTACCATATTCTGGATTTGTGATTTTTGGTGGTTGCTTTGAAAAGCATTTGGAAATCTATCTCTATTGAGTAGGGGTATAATTAACACTGAAAAGGGATAAAAGGGATGCAAAGTCTTTCACACAAATTTTCAGATCACATATCCATATCTTAACAAACAATGTCACATCAGCTGTGTTCAAGGCAAAAAAAAATAAATACATAAGAATGGAAAAAAAAATACGGAGACTCAAAAGTAGAGAAGATTAAAATACAAAAACTAACCAAAAGATGATTATGTCAAAGAACATACAAAAAAAAAAAGGAATGTGGACAAGGGAGATGCTCTTTAGTTTCATTTTTATTTCATATTTTACTGATAAAATTTTCACTATTATGCTGGTACCTTAATAGTAATTAATTTATTAAACAATGAGAAAATATCATATTCGACTACAACCATATTTTCAGAATACATGAAAGGTAACCTGGGACTAATGTTAGTCCCAGAGGTAGCAGAAAATTGAAAACCTATAAATGAAAATTAACAATAGAATTTTCCCTATATATTCAATATAAACTATCGTGTGAAAGTCACTTCTCCATGAAATTTTCGACTGAAAGTTCGGGGACAATGTCCTTGTCCTACTCTTGACGATTTTAATGAAGGTAACCTTACTATAAAAAAATAGCAAAACTTTTACAACAGGGTTACTGATTTCATAAGTTGTTGAATACCTTTAAGAAGTTTTATAACATAAATGAATATTTAATATCTAAATATGGCGTTACTCGCAAACACCTTATTACTAAGGGCATTTCTAATCCCCGTTTCTACGGTAATGTTGTTAAAAAATGCCAGAAACTAATTAAAAATCCAGAAAAGCTGGGACGTTACTTACATTCTTTGCGTAATAGGGGATATTGACAAGATACTCTGCTTGCATCCGTTTAAATTTGTTTTGAGATCTAGTGACCTGAAAATTTTACATACATACTGGCCTCTCACTGATACTGCCGATGTCTACTGAAATTTATGATGATTCTTGACTAAATCCTGCGGAAATTTTCTTCCGTAGTGCGACAGTGTTCTACCAGCAGACTAGCCTCCTTTAGCTAGCCGGCAGATTAGCGGCGAGCACCCCGTGACCCATCTTTCAAAATTACGTATTGTCATATTCTCTCCTTTCAAGATTGTGGTCATGGAGTTAGTTGTCTACCTGTATTGGGTTTTATTCGTATGTTTACTATATTATAGGGAAACGGGACAGATAAAGGGGAGGTTTGGGTACCCATAAACCGGTTTAACCCTACCGCTGGGTTTTGCTAGTGCCGGTACCAAGTCCGGCTGTCCCGAGTTCCTATCGTTGTTTACGTTTGTCTTTTGTCTTATTTGTGTTTTTCCTGTGTAGTTCCCTAGCAGATTGTGGCATGTAATTATAATTATCAGCCATTGTAGGTGTTTACTGTTGTCCCTTTTATTTCATTTGTCTGTGTTTATATGTTTGTTCGTCCGTCCGTCCGCCACGCTTTTTTCGTGCATTGAAGTCAACCTGCATTTTTTTGGAATATAATGTTTTAGAATAGGGTGTAAATGCGCAATCAGCTTTGGAATATCAATGTTGGTAAATTTTCTGAAAGTGTCAAAGACTAATGTAATTGTATTTAGCATAAAAATACAAAAATACCCAAGTTGCAAAACGAACAGTAAATTTTGTTACACTGTACACGTGTTTCAAGGCGTAGCCTCTCATAAGCAGCATCAAAATCAAATAATATGGAAAGCTGTAATCTAACAGTTAGTCAGAAAAGAAGTACGTATTACAAAAATATCGAAACAGGGGGTCAAATCCAGTACCAATGGCACGCATTCATGTTTTTGGCAAGTTTTGGTAAAAAAATAAATTCAAGACTCAGAATTAAACAAATATGGTTCCAGTCTGGGTAAATCTCCTGAAATTCTCAAAGACCAATTATTTTTTGGAATTCTACCTAGCAACCATAATTTGCTAAATCTGTCATTTCAACAGACCTTAATTTTG
The DNA here is from genome assembly GCA_002080025.1 of Modiolus philippinarum. Classification (NCBI taxonomy): domain Eukaryota; kingdom Metazoa; phylum Mollusca; class Bivalvia; order Mytilida; family Modiolidae; genus Modiolus; species Modiolus philippinarum. The sequence goes on from MJUU01011296.1 coordinate 41,748, forward strand.
CAACAGTATTTTAAACCTTTGATTTTTCAACACTTTACACCACTCTTCCACATGACAAATTGAAATCAGTGAATATAATCAGTACTCCGCGATCTCATTCATCAGTCTTTCTACACCAAAAAAGGTGAAAAAAGATACTCATATTTGGTTTTGGATAGAGAAAAAGCAAATTTTGTCAAACACCACAGTGATTCAAGCAAAAAGTATACTGAGGAGGATGTGATTGCCATGCTTGAATTTTTAATTGACAATATATTTGTCGAATTTGGAGGACACGTTTTCCAACAGACAATCGGAATACCAATGGGGAGTAATTGTGTGCCACTTCTGGCAGATGTGTTTTTATACTCGCGTGAAGCCAGATTCATACAAGAGCTTGTCCAGAAGAAAGAGTTTCCGTTACATAGATGATGTTTTGTCTTTAACAAATCCTCGATCTTAAGGATTATATACATCTCATCTACCTAAATGAACTGGACATTAAAGAAACAAATGATACACCAACATCAGTATCATACCTGGACCTTTACCTTTATATCGACAAATCGGGTCAGTTGAAATCCAAACTTTATGACAAACGTGATGATTTTGACTTTCCAATTGTGAACTTTCAATTTTTGAGTAGTGATATCTTGACTATAACTTTTGAACTATGTAAGATAGACTTTTCATATTTAGCAAGTGTATAGGTCTAGTCAAGAGGAATATAAATATGCAAAAAAAAGTAAAAACAAATTGTTGAAACTTATCTAGCATCAACGCAGCTTAAATACTTTTAAATGAAAAATATCATGGTAATGAAAAAATTGTTGATTCAAATTTTGTCACAAAAATACATGAATCTCTAAAAAAATCTTTTGTAAATTGTACCTACTGTAGCAACCATATCTTTATGCCCCCAGATCGAGGATCGGGGGCATATTGTTTTTTGTCCTGTCTGTGTGTCTGTTTGTGCTTCCGAAACTTTATCTTGACTATAACTTTTGAACTATGTAAGATAGACTTTTCATATTTAGCAAGTGTATAGGTCTAGTCAAGAGAGGAATATAAATATGAACAAAAAAAAAAAAAAAAAAAAAAAAAAAAAAGAAAATAGGTCAGGTCAAAGGTCAAGGTCACATCGATTCAAAAATTGGCTGTTTTCCAATATTTGACTGTAGAATCCTTATTATCTGTCGTATTTAGATATTTAGACGGAGTTTGCTTTATTTTATTGCTAATAAAATTGCGCAACTGGAGTATGCTGACGGAATTGAGGTAGCATTTAACTTTTTTGAGAAACAAGAGGCCCAAAGGGGCAAACGGCAAAAAGTGTTTTTTTTTTCAATTTTTTGTCAGATCTTGATTCAGTATTTTTCTCTAGGTTTTTATAGCAAGTTTAATACGTTGCATTGAACAAATAAATGGTAAATGAAAAGACATGGAGTAAAAGTAAATGAGACAAAGTCTCTACAAATACATGGTTAAAACAAGCAAAGGAACAACGCTTTTATTGTTGTTCTTCGTCTTAAAGTCACCATTTTCAATAAACAGGATATCCAAAGCGGCTGCACCCATTTCAGAACAAAGGGGTAAAATTGGGAGTTTTATTAAGAAAATAAATATTTTTGGTACTCTGTAAAATAGACTCTAATACTTGGCAAGTGTATAGGTCTAGTCAAGAGGAACATAAACATGTAAAAAAAATAGGTCAGGTGGAAGGTAAAGGTAAAAAAGGACAAAAATTGTTAAAATTGGCAGTTTTCCCATGTAATTGACTAGAATCTAGAGGCATGCCAGGTCGTAATATCAGCCCTAGAGGCGTAGATTTTAGGAAAAATGACATGTAATGATATTTTATCATATACTTCTGTAAAAACATTTTCAGCTGAAAAATATATTCATACTTATAAAATGCAGTTTTAGTGTTCTTATACTTTATTGATTAGATATACGATATAGTGTGCTATGTTTATCGATTTTACGGAAATACACGAACTTGCGTGAGATGCGACGGAAAGGTATGCGATAATTACCGAAAGCAGTTGATAACGATGTCATATCAGCCCGCTTCGTCATTTTTTTTGTTGAAACCATCTAGGTTTTATCTAGAGGTAAACTTTTCATCTTATTTCAACTGAGTATATGATAAACATAATTACCACACGTGAATAGATTTATATGAAAAGAATATTTCCGGATTAACTTCCGTAAAAGATTTCAGAATCTGACTAAATATCGGATGTATGTATTTACTAATAATAAAGATATATTTTCACATATATGTTGTAAGTATACTAATTAACTCATTTTTTTATATTTTCAATTTTAAATCTTTTTATAATTGTTAACAATAAGGGTCGAACATTTTATTTTAAGGGTTATGGTGGTTTTCGGATTTTATGCGATTTTGTAAATAAACAATTTAGTCTTGGTGTCAGAGAAAAAATATTCTAATCCTACTTGTCATGAAAGAATGAAAGTGTATGATTTAATTTTGATTTGAAGAGATAATATTTTTGGCAATACAAATAATTTAATGCCACATTTGGTGAAAATGAATAATGTGTCCAAGATGGACATGAAATTATTAATTTTTTCTAGGCAAAATCGCTCAAGTCCCCCCAAATCAAATAAAGGGCATGACCTGTCCAGTCAGCTATGAGTTATTATATCAGCCATGCGATTCCTCAATTTTTAAAAATTGAATTTAAAAATTTTAAAAGAGTATTAAATGAGTATCCGTGTATGACAGTAGTAAAAAAACAAACCTCGCACAAAGTACAAATTATTTCGTTAAAAAGGGAGACCGGTATACTACAAAATGAAGTTTAAAAACAAAATACCGACGTTACTGTAAATTTCGTTACTGCACATGCGTATTTCGACATGTGTCTTCAGTGCAGATCAAATCAAAACAGTTGAAAATCTATAAATCGAAATATATGTAAAAGCTGAAAGAGAACAAATTACCAATAGGATCTATAAGGAAAACCCAAAATCATCTAAGGACAGAGCAATGCAAGAGGGAGATACTTAGTAGTTTTTAATATACATGTAATGTTCTTAAATTCAGATATTGTAAGTTTTCAAATAAAATCGGTTTTCGTGCCAGCTCCGAAAAATCATCTAAGGACAGAGCAATGCAAGAGGGAGATACTTAGTAGTTTTTAATATACATGTAATGTTCTAAAATTCAGATATTGTAAGTTTTCAAATAAAATCGGTTTTCGTGCCAGCNCCGAAACAGATATGGCATCTCGGAAGTCGTAGCCACACAACTGTAGAATGGTTCAATCCCGATGCTCCCGAATCGAAAAATAAATATCTTCAAGAGTGATCACCCAAGGTGGGATATAAGTGATTCAAAGTATGAAAATTTCAATGTCTATCGATTGAAACTTGATAATGCATTAAAGTGTGAAACATCCAATAAATTTTTAACATTTTCAATTAAAATTTTGCATTCTTGAAACTCCATGGACAGTTTGTGTTGAGTTTTACCTATTAAACAGCTGATATGTCCTGAAAGTAACATTTCCCCTCAATGCAATGTCGAAATTCGTGATGTAAAAGAGATTCCGGGAGTGCGGGAGACTAACATATTAATACATACCATGATTCTACAGAATTGCACCGAGCTCATCTATGGAAATTATAATGCTTAATATTTAAAATAACACCCCTACTGAAAATTTCCTACTTGATTAATAAAATTCACTTACAATGTTAAACATAGAAACAAAACTATATATCCTCTATGAAGATAAATCTTAATCCATAATTAATGCTGAGCTGGTATAGAACTATAGATTACACCACAAGATCCCGTTCATTACCATATTTTATCCACTAGAGATAGTTAAATTTTAAAATTTTAATTGCGAGGCTTGCCGAGCATTTTAAAAGTTTTGAATTTAACTATCGAGAGTGGATAAAATATGGTAATAATCGGGATAAAGTGGTGTAATCTTTTTCTCTAATGATCAATGATAAACACCGAGAACTGTATTCCGAATAGATTTGGCGGGAAATAGCACGGGGCTTTATTCAACATACTTTGAATAAAGAAAATTTATCCAACGGGTCAAAACCGGTTTAAACTTGACATATCATTAGAGAACACGTTCCTATTTTACACACAAAACAAAACATTTTACATATTTTTTTTTATCTCGGGCAAGTCGCAATGCTTATACATAGAAAATAACAATACGTTGACTTGACATTAACGCAGTATGAGGATGGGCTTAGAAACGCGGGAAATGCAAGCTTTCACCGTTTCGAGCCGAATCCTTATTTCCCGTTTATGTCAAGTCAATGTACTGTTATTGTGTTTATACTGCAACTATAAAAAGCAAAATTTTAGATAAAATAAATAGGTGAAAATGACAGATTTAAAAGTGAAGCGGACGTCTTTAGGTTGCGATGAATCCATGCATTCTTGTAACGTCATGGAACAATTTCTACGGAAGCACATTGTTGACATCATTGACTGACTGTATATTAGACAATAACAGTACATTGACTTGATATAAACACAATATAAGGATGAGGCTTAAAAACGCGGGAAAACGCGAGCCTTTGGCGAGCATTTTCATCGTTTTGAGCCGAATCCTTATTCAAAGCTTATGTCAAGTCAATGTACTGTTATTGTGTTTATACTGCAACATATTTAATTTAGGTAATATTTATTTTTAAAAATTATGATTTAAAAAGTGAAGCGGACGTCGTTAGCTTGAGATGAATCCATGTTTTCTTGCAGCGTCATGGAACAATCTCTACGGAAACACATTGTTGACGTCATTTAGAAATTGTTATACGGTCAGAGACTGTATCACTTATGTTTATACAGTCATTGTAATATGATTCCTTTGATCTTAGCGTGGTTTAATACTAATAAAATGGAGGGCAATGCTTAAACAGTGCATTATCTGACGGCCTTTCATGATATTGCACTATATCAAAATCTCGCTCCACAAAACACATTGAATCTTACAGGAGTGGGAGGAGCTACCAACAGTGCATTAATATTATGCAAATTTAGTTAATGCACAGTTGAAGCTCCGCCCTTTTTCATGAGTTAATTCAATGGGAAGTGACTTCGAAAAAAAAACAACAACAGAAACCACTATTGTTACAAGCAATTCTGATAGCAAACGACTGCGCCTTGATACTCTTCAATTAATACGACAGATTTACCCCCCCCCCTCCAACACACATACACACAATCCGGTAAATGTACAGTATTAAAATCGACGTCAATGCCATACAAATTGGAATATTGTAGTTTATTTACTTGAATACTTTTAGTATTCACTCAATTAAGGGACCGACCATTTAACCTGAAAAGGGGGGGGGGGTTATGGTTTTTTTTTCTGGACAGAAAATTTTTTTCGCGCGTAACAAATTATTTATTTTTCGCATGCATATCAACAAAATATTTTTTTCCAAATTAACATTATTTTTTTGGGCAGAAAGCCTTCTTCAGAAATTTTTTTTTTCATCATTTTGGCAGCCAAAATATTTTTTTCACATAAAATCAGATCCAAAATATTTTTTTAGAAAAAAACCATAGCCCCCCCCCC
>MJUU01011296.1:61499-83182 GCA_002080025.1 Modiolus philippinarum
GATTGTTAGTCACCATTAGTACTAGATCATATCGCATCGCCATGTTGATTCGTCAAATTTTGAGGGAGTTATGGGACTTTGATTATTTCCACATTGTTATACAATGGCAAATCTTGTGGACGCAACTCCTCAGAAACCGCTGGTCCGAATTCATTCTAATTATACAGGATTGTTAGTCGTTATATGTAATAGATCATATCACATCGCCATTTTGATTCGACAAATTTTAAGGGAGTTATTGGACTTTATCGACTTAATGCATACTACAACATAGGGAGACTTTCTGGACACATCTCGTTATACTCCAATTAAGGGATTTTGCTAAAATTTTGCTTAGCTATTTGCCACCTAATGCAGTTGTTCATATCCTGCCGCCATTTTGATTCTCAAAATTTTACATGAGAAATGGGACTTTTTTGACTTTTCTGTGGCGGCGGGGGACATAGCTACGCGTAGCAATCTTGTTATACTATAGGGAAACGGGATAGAGAAAGAGCAGGTTTGGTACCCATAAACCGGTTTAACCCTACCGCTAGCTGTTGGTAGTGCCGGTACCAAGTCCGGCCGTCCCGAGTTCCTATCGTTTCTATGTTTGTCTTTTTATTGTTTTTCTTGTGCAGTTTGTAGGTGGATTGTGGCATGTCATTGTAATCTACGGCCATTTGTGAGTGTTTCCTGTTATATTTTCTTCACTAATGCAACTGAACTGTCAGCCATTGTAGGTGTTTCCCGTCATTCTTTTTATTTAATTTGTTCGTTTAAAAAAATTGAATGGCCACAACCTATAACAGTATGCAATAAAGTTATCGAAAAAGGTTAAAAGTTTACTTGTATGTGCAAGATCGTTTACAAAGAACACTTTGCCGTGCATTTTATAATACCAATGTAATATATCTATTAAAGTAACAGTTTTCTCTCTCTGAGAAACACCGATACGTAGATAAAGTACTTTTTTCTTTTGAGAAAAATACCATGATAAAAAATGTCCTTAACAATATCATAAGATATATACGGATAAAAAATAAATTCTTGAATTTATGCTTATAGATTTGTAGTCCTTACCTTTGCTTTTTTGAATCTACCACCGCTTCACATTAACGAATGCATCGACTTAAAGGTTTATTGTTCTGACAATCCTGTAATCATGGGCCTTATGTTTTGTGCTAGAGTGAAAAAGGCGTTCAGAGCGGTCTTGAGATGTTGTCACTTGTCAGAGGGTGTGTTACTACATGGCTAATAATTCAATTTAGTATGCCGTAGATGAATCTTCATTCTTGATTTTGGAAGCATCTTTTGGCTTGAAAATGGATTGGTAGTATTATGGAATTTCATAGTATTCGTTTCGGAATTTTCATGAAAATTGGATAAACAGATGCCTTGCTAACAAGATTAACTTTTTATTGGTTTTTGTTGTTGTTGTTGTCTAGAATATTAAACCTACCTGATACAACACTAATAAATAAGTGTTTTGCAACATCTAAATAAACCAATTCCAAGTGTTTCACCTCTTGTGCGTTTTCGTTGAACGGCTTCCGCAACTCCTCTTCCGATCTCAAGTAGCCAGTCGTATAGATGTCATGTGATTCTTTCTGTAAACGCAGTACAAATTTGTTAGGTCTAGTGACGATTTACGCACAAGCCATATTTTCAATTTGTCTCTTTGTGTGTACGCTTGTCTGTTAATAACATTGTTATGTTTATTTCTCGGCCTATATCAGTAATTGAACACATAAAGATATGGGGCAGATGTACATGTCACAAAATCCCTATGAATACATAATAAGGTTAGGCAAATGGAATACTGTTTTGAAGCATGATAATTTTGAGAAATGTGTTGTTGATAATACTCCCCGATGCTGATTGTATTGTTTTATTAACTATGCGCAAAAATTTTATCGACCTTTCCTTGACTGAATCACTGACAATGGTATGCTTTTTTTTTTGTCTTAAGATTGGAATTGTATCATTTAAGCTAAACGATTTTTGGTTTATCGAACGACTTATTCTTGATTATCGGTAGTTTGATTTTTAAACCAATTATTTGTCAACGATTTCTTGGCTTGGATCAATGGAACTGATATGGTAATAAGTCTGAATGTTTGAAATGTTAAATTATATCGGTGTAGTGGGTTTCATGGCACTTGGATTGGTTATATTAAAAAGGTAAGATTAGTCGCCCTTCTTTGCCTTTATTCTAGTTTCCTGTTTAAAATATTAAAATGTCAGCAGTTTATTTAGTGTATGCTTTATTTTAATCATCTAGACGATTCTAGTCAACATCAACATCACTGCCTAAATCTCCGTCAGTTTTCTCGTCGTTAACAAAGTATATAGACCACTAAATATATCACTCCTTATGCTAGAAAAGTCTATATTCCTGAAATTATCAAAACTTTATTTAAATAATATTAAATATCCAGCAACGTTTGCAAGCGTCGCGCGTGAAGCACCTGATGATACTTCCTACTTTTGTTGTTATCGTCACTGTTAGTGCTTTAGTCTTGTGGCAGTCTTGTTAACTCGTGTCTCTCATGTTTTTTTTTTTCATTTGTGTCACATCTGAATTGCCGCTTTTTAAAAATTTTACATTAGATTTCATGCAATATAGTGGATGCTCGTCCCATAGATAGAGTACAGATCCGAACTGACAGCGCTTTAGTGTTTTTCCCGAACTGACAGCGCTTTAGTGTTTTTCTCTGTATAATTATTATATTTTTAAAGTCACAAGATACAAGGGTGAAATTGTGTTATTTTTGTGATAAAGCAATACAAATACTCATCGTGTTTGACACAATGTTTTGATTGGTATATATTTCAAAACCGCACCTCAGTGATTATACCGTCCTCCAAAAGAGACTTCAACACTATATCTATCTGATAATATATATCCTGATCTTGTGTACTTGATGGTATGATAAACATGAGTCCACCTACAATGAATAGATCGCATAACATTACAACAGAGACATAAAGTATAAGAATTGGGAAGTGCATACACAGTTTGTTTTAGTGTCGTCATGTTGTTATAAATTTCAGAAAAGATATGGTTTGACATGATTATGATTGAGACAAACTTTTACAACAAGGTTACAGATTTATAAGTTGTTGAAACTTTTAAGAAGTTTTATAACGGATATGTAGATTTGATATCTAAAATTGGCGTTACTCGCAAACAGCTTATTTTTAAGGGCATTTCTAATCCTTGTTTTTACGGAAATGTTGTTAAAAAATGCCAAAAACTGATAAAAGATTCAGAAAAGCTGGGAAATTACTTACATTCTTCAAGTAACAGGGGATATCGACTATCGACAAGATACTCTGCTTGCATCCGTAAAATTAACTTTGAGATCTAGTGACCTGAAAATTTCTCACACATATTGGCCTCTCACTGATACTGTCGATGTCTTCTGAAATATATGATGAGTCTTGTCCGAAACCTTCGGGAAGTTTTGAGTCTGATTTTTCTTTCGTTTTGCGACAGTGTTTTATCAGCAGACTAGGCTCCTTGAGTTAGCCGGCAGTATAGCGGCGAGAAACCCTTGACCAAACTTTCAAAATTACGTATTGTCATTATCTCTCCTTTCGAGATTGTGGTCATTGAGTTAGGAGTCTACCTGTACGGGTTTTATTCGTATATAGATAATAAAGAGAAACGGTACAGATAAAGGGGATGCTTGGGTACCAATAAACCGGTTAAACCAGAGGTGTTTACCCCTAATAGCTGGTATCCGTATTCCAGCGGTAATGCTTCCGTGATCATCCGTATTTTGAGATTTTCTTCCCGTATTTAAAATAAATGAGAGAAACTAAACTATTCTTGATGTAAATAACTCCTCTACGTATGACTAAGCAATTACAATGATGGCCTTTATGAATATAATGAATTGACATGTATTTATCTTTATATTCTGATGACATTAACAAATTTTATCATTTCATCTGTAGAGTTCATCTCGTCCAATTTATCAGCAACTGTTTTTATCTACTTCATTGGATTGTTTGATTGATCCGAGTTACATGTCTGGTGAGCAATATTTTAGCTATAACAGGACGACACCCAGTTTATGAATTGTCATTAGTAAAGCATAAGAAATTGATCACTGGGGCAACAAGTTTTAACTGCCTCTGGAAAATTAGTAAAATGGGTAGGGGCAGGAAACTTTCATACGACCTCCACCAAGTCGGCCATTTCACTTTAATAGTAAAGCGGGGATGGATAGGAAATATAGCCTTTCATATAACCCCTAGCGAGTACTCATCTGAAATATAGAAGGGGACTCTATTGCATAGAACGTGGTGTTGCTTCACAGTTTGTCTACAATGGTTCGCAGTTTAGGTTTTTTCTATGTGAAAAAATGGGTAGGGGCAGGAAATTGAACTTTTCGGAAATATGGCCTGGCTACGAGGTTTCACTTGGAGACGTGCCCCGGCAGGATGGTTTTAACAGAGACCTAACATCATTCAATTTTGAACTTCAAAGGCCGTTGTTTATCTATAGGAAGGTATTCTTTCACCGATTGCCCAATTTTGGAAATAGATCTAATTTATTTCACGGCTTGTGAATAAACCGTATATTTGCGGTGCGAATCCGTAGTGCGTATTTTTACTTGAAAATCCGTAGTGTTAAACACCTCTGTTAAACCCTACCGATGGCTTTTGCTAGTGCCCTTACCAAATCCGGCTGTGCCGAGTTTCTATCGTTGTTTACGTCTGTCTATTGTCATGTTTGTGTTTTTCCTGTTAAGTTCCTTACAGATTCAGCCATTGTAGATGTTTCTTGTTATCCTATCTTTTACATGCACTCGGAAAGTGCACCAACTTGTCAAATTAGTTGCCGTGTGTATGCAAAATTTTTATTTTGAGAACAATCTTCAATTAAATATGATTTTTTGAAGATGCTACTAAATTAAGTAGTATTCCATGTAAGAATCAGGCAGTGGGTGGCACATAAAAAGTTTAGATTATGTATTTTTTGCTTAGTTTTATTCAGTCGGTCTTAAAAACATATCTGAAAAAGTGTTTACATTCGAACATGTGTTAGGTTTCGAGATAATTTTGACTGCTTATATAAAGAAAAAAATGTCGGGAAAATTTTCTCGTACTTTTCACTGAAAATGTAACTAAAGTTTGGACGCTGATAACTCAAAAAGGCAAAATAACACAGAACTTGTATCTATCAAAATCAGGTTTTCTTGTTTAGTTTTTTTAAAATCAAACATCAAAAGTGTATTTTTTCCTTAATATGCCAACATGGCCAAAGCACCAATGCTCTTTGCCTGTTTCTTCGACGCACTATTCCAGACTAAAAAGGAAATAAATGACATACGATTGATCTAAACTGGGAATGCAATGCAAAATGGTAACGAAAGTATCTTAATTGATAGTAACGGTGAAACATCTGTGATATAAAGCTCGACATCTACGTAAATATATATTTGCTTAAGATGAGGCGTCGTCATCACATTTTGAATTATCGCTCGTACAAATTAGTATACTTGCAGAAACTTGAAGCTATATATAATATTAAATTCAAAATACTTTTTAAAAAGTACGTAAAAAATAACAAACAAATCAATAGAAAAAGATTAATAGAAACAAATACTGATGATTTTTTTTTCTTCTGTCATTAGCATCAGCTCGGTTAACTTATATTGGCAGGCACTGGTTTTATTCTTTCATTCGGCTATACGATTCGTGTAATTATTTATTAAGATTTTTTTTTCAGGAATGCAGTTAGTGTCATTTACTGTCGTATTGGCTGTTTTTCGTTTGTTTGCGCTCTTATTCCTCTTTTTTTATTATCTTTATCTATATATATAGATAAAAAAAGAGGCATTTATCTTAAATATACAGAGAATTTTTCTTCCCAATAGGCGTCAAAAACTAGTTTACCTGGTTTCAGTTCTCTAGATCTCAGCGACAAAAACAGTTTCCAGTCTTTTTCTGCTTGTTTCTTATACACTAGTCTTTCTTCTTGTTTTGCAAATCCTGGTACCATACTGGATGTTATCTTACAAAGTCTGAAATTTTAAATATGGAACTCAACTTTAATACAATGGTAACATCAATGGATGCCTAGAGAAGTAGCTTATGAGCGTTTGCATGCAGATTCTTAGGAACCCGAAAGTTTCATACGTTGTTGTTAAATGTCATTTTAAATTGAAACAGAGTTGGATGGCCATTGGGTGGATGGAAAATTATTCGATTAAATATCCGAAAAAATGTATATTGTCTGACTGGACAATATTGCGTCGACAAATTATGGGTCACCCAAAACCAATGGTTTGGTAAATATTTGTTCGCAGGGTCTATACCACTCAAATGGTGTTGAAAGGGCAGATCTAGAGCAGGTGGCTAATTATACACTTTTGGTTCACTGCCTTACAGATGCAATCGTGAATTGCCGTGATTTTGGATTTATGATTTTAGAATTCCCCCTTTCCTCGTTCTTGCTTCGGTATTCGTTTGCCGATGTACTCAAGATGTAAATAGGAATAAAAGCCCTGTCCTTGATATATTGGAGTTTTCTATGGATCGTGTGCGTTTTTGTCAAATGTACATTCACTCCATATCCTTTCATTTTTTTTCTATCTATGCACCAATGTTATTATGCAATTGGGAACCTTTTTCTGTTAAGGGATTTTGGGCATTATCAGCTTGTTTTTAAATGTTTTTGCTGGACAAATCAGTTGTTAACTGTTTTGGACCATTTGGTGTTTTCTGTTTTGTTAAATTTTTACTTTGTGTTAACTGTTAAAGGGGATTAAAAAGACTGTTTGCTGTTAATCATAAACATTGTACTCTGAATAGACTGATAATGAAACCCCCATGCTCCACTCTGCAATACATTTTTAATCTATGCAAAATAAGTCGAGTGAGATTCGTCATATAATCTTACGTAAGAATAAAGATTATGGCTATAACAAGTAATGTCAGAAAGTATTAAACAAATTCGCGTAATATATTTGTTCGAATTATCTACAAAATAAAGCCCGTTTTGATAAAAAATATTATATTGTGCAGTTGAGATGTCAGGAATTTTAATTGATTGATTGATTGATGTTTTACACCAACCTCAACAAAATTTCAGCTATATCGTGGCGAGAACTGTTAAGTATATTGAATAAATATAATAAATAAAAAAATAAAAATATCAATATAAAACCATACAGCTTTATACAAGTAAAATATATGTTAAAAACACAATAGAAGAAGTGTTAGTTAAACTGTTACAATATTAGAATATTAAAGATAAATCCGTTTAAATCGTATTAAATAAATTGATTGCTTTTAAAAATTGGACGATTTTGTCGCAAGCAACGTTTGTAAATAGGTCTTTAATACAATCAGCAATCTGATATCGGCAACATGTACATATTCAATTAAAACATTTTGAATTGCATGGAATACATTCAGGTCGGTCATCACTGTTTAATATAAAACTATGTGTTGTTCTAGTGGTTCCTATACGACATCGGGTCAACACTACCTGCATGTTCCCTACGGTTTTTACTGAAGGAACCAAATTGTTTACCGACGTTTGACTGTATTCCGTGTAGTTTATTATTTATTTGCAGATCCCATTTGGCCTGTCATAACTTTCAAATGTATTTTTGATGAAAGGCTTTATGTCAGTGTACGGTACTGGACAATCCGCCATCTCGTCATCTAGAGCATCTTTGTCTACCGGGTCAGCAGCTGTGTTTCCATAGATCCCCACATTGATCCAAACATAAATGACTTTTATGCCCAATGCTACAAGTGACTTGTAGAATTCAGCTATTTTCAAAATAATTGGGTGTTTTGTTTTTCGACTTTCAATTGCCAATGAGCATGAAAGTGAATCGGAACAGATCATGAACTTATTTGTTTGCGAAAAAGCTACAAATTGAAGTGCTGAGTAAATAGCGTTAGCTTCAGCAGTAAATATNGAACAAAAAAAAAAAAAAAAAAAAAAAAACCGGCTGCAGAAGCCACTCTGTCTCCATCCTTAGAGCGATCTGTGTAAATTTGCAAGTACTCTGGATGTTCAGATTTAATTCTTGCAAAGTCCTGCTGGATAACCAGAGGATAAGTATCAAACTTTTTTATTTGCGTGGTTCAAAATAAAAATATTGGTTTTGGGTTCAGCCATGGAGGTTTTTTGGGAGTTAGGGACTATTTCATCCAAATGTATGTTAGCAGATTCAAGGTGTGGTTTGATACGAAGACCAAAAGGTTTTATAACATTTGGGCGTTTTTCAGTCAGCTTTGTGAAGAGGTTTTAAAACACAGTTGTAAGCAGGATTGGAAGGATACGCTTTTAGCTTTGTTGCATATTGTAGAACAAGTTTCACTCGTCTATCTTCCAAAGATGGTTCATTAGCTGCAATATAGACTCTCCACAGGAAAATTCCTGAATGCACCCAAATGAAAGACGCAAACCTTGGTGATGAATGGTATCTAATAATTTAATATATGATTTACTGGCAGAACCGTAAATAAAATATGCATAAACTAATTTTGATTGAATCAACGATCTATATAAATTTAATAAAACAGTGGTATCCGCACCCCATTCGGTACTCGACACAACTTTTAAAATATCTAATGTTTTCTAGCATTTTGATATGGGAAAAAATGAAAGTTTACTATCAAAAACTAAACCAAGGAACTTTGCCTCTTTTACAATAGTAATAGGGCTGTTGTACAGTTTTAGCTCTGGATCAGGGTGCACTTTCCGTTTACAGCAGAAATGCATCCCAACTGTTGTAGAGCTGGAAAATTTAAAACCGTTTTCGACAGCCCATTTTTCAATTCTTTCCAAGCATTGTAGCAGTTGTCTTTCTATATTATTCATGTTTTTGCCACGATAGAAAAGCAGAAAATCATCTACATACAGAGATCCATCAAGAATATCTTTTAAAACCTGGGCTAAACTATTTATTTTAATACTAAATGTGTGACAGAGAGGATGCTTCCTTGAGGAACATCCATCTCTTGTTCAAACGAGTCAGAAAATGTAGAGTTGACTCTTAACATTGAAATCACGATCCTTGAGAAAATTCTCAATAAAATTTGGTAAACTTCCCCTCAACCCCATAAAATATCTTTTATCTTTTAGATAAAGATCTAAATAAAGATCTTTAAAAATGCCATATTTACATGTTGTGTCATATGCTTTTTCAATATCGAAAAAGATAGACAATGCATGTTCTTTCTTTAAAAAATGCATTTCTGATAAATGTTTCGAATCGAACTAGATAGTCTATTGTTGCACGACCTTGTTGAAATCCATTTTGGATGTTCGACAGTAGTTCGTTCGATTCAAGAAATCAAACAAGATGGTCATTTATCATCCGTTTCATTGTTTTACAAACACAACTAGTTAATGCTAGTGGTCTGTAATTCGACGGTTCTAAATGGCCTTTAACTGGCTATAGAATAGGTACTATTGTAGCTTGTTTCCACATGGATGGCATTTCGCCGGATTTCCAAACATTATTAAACAGTCAAAAGAATTTCAAGTGCTGTTTCTGGAAGATTTTTGAAAGCTGATAGTGTACCTCGTTGGGTCCACATGCAATGGCATGTGCCTTACCCAACGATTTTCTCATTTCATCCATAGAAAACTGGCGGTTATATACTTCCGAATTGTTAGAAATGAAGTTTAATTTTGTTTTTTCTTTTTGTGTTTTTATTTTCTGAAATCGTGGACCTAAGTTTTTGGAAGATGAGTGCTTTTCTAAAGTTTCTCCAATTTTATTAGCAATGTACTTTTCAGATGTTAAAATATCTTGCCCTTGTTTAATGTGATAAACATTGGCTTTTCTATTTTTCCCCTTAATTTTATGTACCATATTCCATACTTTGTTCATAGGAGTATGGCAATTTAATTTTGAAACAAGTTACGCCAAGATGTACGCCTTCTTTGTTTCAATGTTCCTTGGGCTTTCGCACGAAATATACGAAAATTGTCGATGTTATCTGTTGTTGGATGTTTGTTAAGCCGTCGTTCTGCCTTTTTAAGAGTTTTTAAGGCGTCTTTGCAGTCATCATCAAACCACCGTTTTCCTGGATGTTTTGGATTGGTAGAGTAGAATAAAAAAGTTAACAGGAAACACAGGTCTTAAGTATAGCCTTTTCAGCTATGGAAAGTATTTTTTTCTGTAAATAAGTTGATGGAGTCACTGGTGTCTTTAAACAGATCTAGTTGCAATTCATCTCCACATAATTTTTCGTATACAGGCCAATCAGCTTTATCAAATTTAAACCGCTCTGGCTTTGGTGTTGCAGAAGAAGAAAGATGCTCAAGAATAATAAGAAAATGAACACTTCCACATAAGTCTTCATGTACTTTCCATGAGAAATCCAAAAGAAGTGATGGGTCAGTTAGAGTAAGATCTAAAGCTGTATAAGTGCCGTTACCTGGATGTAAATAAATAGGTGCTGGAGCCATCATTTTGAATGCATAAACATTCCTGTGACATTAGGTCTTCAACCTTTTTTCCTTTATCGTTTCAAGAAGAACTACCCGATAATGGATTGCGTCCACTGAAACCGCCCATTAAGATATAGGGGACAGGTAATTGGCCAGTTAATGTCTTAAGTTGACCTAAAGTCAGGTGACAATTCGGAGGAATTTATACAGAGAACATTGTGATAGTTCTGTCTAAAGAAATTCGGCCTTCATTTACTTTAGGGGTCCCACTACTTTAGGGTGACAATTTTTTTGTATTTATATTTTTTACTTTAGGTTTGGGTTAGGGTTAAGGTTTTGGGGTAGTGTTAGGGTTAGAGATTTGGTTAGGGTTAGTGTTCTAGGGTTAGATTTGGTATAGGCATGAGAGTAGCCAAATATGATAGCGACAGCCTGAAGATCTGTTTTAAGACCAACAGAACTATGAATATTATTGCGAATAAAAATGGTTGAGCCACCGCCAGCTCGCTCATCTTCATCCGCATATGTGATGCATAGTGAATAGTCTTTTAAATAAATATTAACTTTTCTTTAAATGTGTTTTTCGAAGACGAAATGCCACAGGATTAAACAATTGAGCCAAGAGAGTTATTTCAATAAAATTAACCTTCAGACCTCTACAGTACCATTGAATTATGTTATTCATTTTGGTGGTATGATGGGGGATATATCATCCCTTCTAGAGTGTTGGCCTTTACCGCTTTCAGAACGACGAGATCTACCGGATGTTACTGATGAGGGGGATTTGGAATGGGCTTTCACTCCTGATGGAGTGTTGTCTGCTCCAGACAGAGCAGCCTCCATTTCCATATCTTCCTCATCGTCTGAAACAGGAACAGGTGGCAAATTGCTGAAACGGTTATGTACTGTCACAATATTGCGCTCAGCTTTTTTAACTCAATTTGATTTCATTACTGGGTCAGGTTTCTTCCCAGACTAGCTTTTCTTATTATCAGAGGACTGTACAGTTTTGTTTTCTTCTGTAAACGTAGTTTGCTTCCCTCTAACAATTTGAGGACTAGATAATATACTTGTTAAACTTGAATAAGGTGCATGGATATCGACAGAGACGAAAGAGACGAGTTTGTTTGGGATGTAGTTGAAGATAAACTAGTACTTTTGTTAGCAGATCCATGATCTCTAATAAGGAATGGCTTATCAGATGATGAAGGCCATGTATATACTGTTTGAGTAGAAGTGGTCGACGATTGTTTTACTATATTAGAGTCTAATGGCTGGTTAGTCATGACCTTGTTCGAGTCAGAGAAAATCCTCCTTGCCTCCTGATAGCTACAATTTTTCTCAGCTTTGATTTTTTGAATTTCCTTTTGTTCTTTATAGACAGGACAGTCTTTTGAAGAATTCATGTGTTTTGCACTGCAATAAAACACTTAACAGTGTTCTTGAAGGATTGAGGATCATGTCCTTCCTGCCCAAATTTAGCACAGTGCTGTTTTCCTCTACAAGAATAACTGCAATGTCCAAATATTTTACATTTAAAACAACGCACTGGCGACGGAAAGTAAAAGCCCGACATGTATTGATTTTGGTTTTCGTCTTTGAGAAGATTAAAAGATAGATTTATGGTTTTGTTATTATTGTCTTTTTTAGTGAAGTGATTTACATCAATAACTCCTTGTGGAGATACTTCCTCACATATCTCAGTGACTGGTAGGTCAGAGTGGTTACCATCTCTGTTGTGAACAATGCCATGACTAAAGTTCAATTTTGAGTTTGCAGATGATGCAACTGGAATGTCGCCGACTTTGTGTAATTTAAGTAGATTTTTTTATTGAGGTTGTCTGTCGACTTCGATTTAAATATTGCCATTCCTCAATGAAGTTATATTTTTGAAATCGCCGGCGCAGCCTCTGATGGTTTTGTCCAAAACAAAAGATGAAATTTTGCTTAAAGGTTTTGATTCTATTGTAATGTTAAAAACACTAAAGCTCTACCGGTCCGATTTTCTAATTTTAAATGATCTATCATCATTTTCATCACTAGAATATTCTAAATCTCTTTTGTTCCCCCCCCCAAATTATGTGCTGGTGTATCCATAATGTCATTTGAAAGTTCATTGCCGTGCTCCCCACCCGCCACAGAGTGCCAACAAGGGCGATGCTTGTACACAGTGGATATCCAACGCTTATAGACTGGAAACCAATCCGGGTCCACCAATATATAACAAACCTGATCGGTCAAATCAATTTCCATTAAAAAAAACGCAAACCGTAAACATCAGGGATACAGGACAGTTTACTCGCATAGAGAAATCCTATATGAAGACAACCATCGTGCTAGGGGTTACCCAGCGATACAACACTTCAGAATAGCATATACACGATTGACCCATGAATTTTCAACTTTACCGATACAGGCTAAAATAAAATGATATCAGAAGGGCTAGGCGTGACCAGCCGATTGATCGAATCTGGCCCATTCGACCGCCCGTCTAGATGAAGTAATTGCCAAAGTAGTGTGTTTCAACTACCAGGATCCCATCCTCCACCGACAGGTGTCGTCAACATATGGCAAACGTGTCGCCTATATTATAAGACTTTAACATTAAGCTCGTAGGTGTGCGCCTCGAACCTTTTTTAACCCGGGACCCGAACGGGTCCTCTGTTAGGAAGACTCAACCTCCAAGCTCAGAGGATATTGCGGGCCTATTCTTCGACCGGGACAGCACACGGCGATCAGGAATTCTGGTCTGGAATGATGATCATTTCGGTTGTGTTAAACCTATTTATGATTTTAAAAAGGAAGTTAAATAACAATAATTTACTGCTGGTGGACTGTTAGTCCCCGAGGGTATTCACCAGCTCAGTAGTCAGTACATCGGTGCTGACCTGAAAGCCGATTATTTTTTAAACCTCACAATATCTAAATTTGTGTAAATTTTGTTGAAAACTAAGGAGTATCTCCCTCATGCAAAGCTCTGTCCTTAGCTGATTTTGGCTTTACATTTAGATCATATTTTTTATTTGTTCTCTATCAGTTTTTAAACATCTTCGAGTTTATGGTCTTCCAAACATTTAGATTTTATCTGCACCGAAGACCTAAGTTGTCGAAATCCGCATATGCAGAATTTAAATTCACAGTAACTTCGGTATTTAGTTATTTGTTACCAATGGGTCGATGCCACTGCTGGTGGACTGTTAGTCCCCGAGGGTATTTACCAGCTCAGTAGTCAGTACTTCGGTGCTGACCCGAAAGCCGATTATTTTTGAAACCTCACAATATCTAAATTTTTCTAAATTTTGTTGAAAACTAAGGAGTATCTCCCTCACGCAAAGCTCTGTCCTTAGCTGCTTTTGGCTTTACATTTAGATCATATTGGTTATTTGTTCTCTATCAGTTTTTAAACATCTTCGAGTTTATGGTCTTCCAAACATTTAGATTTTATCTGCACTGAAGAGACATAAGTTGTCGAAATGTGCATATGCAGAATTTAAATTCACAGTAACTTCGGTATTTAGTTATTTGTTACCGCTTGGTCGATGCCACTGCTGGTGGACCGTTAGTCCCCGAGGGTATTCACCAGCTCAGTAGTCAGTACTTCGGTGCTGACCCGAAAGCCGATTATTTTTGAAACCTCACAATATCAAAATTTTTGTAAATTTTGTTGAAAACTAAGGAGTATCTCCCTCATGCAAAGCTCTGTCCTTACCTGATTTTGGCTTTACATTTAGAGCATATTGGTTATTTGTTCTCTATCAGTTTTTAAACATCTTTGAGTTTGTGGTCTTCCAAACATTTATATTTTATCTGCACTGAAGAGACATAAGTTGTCGAAATGCGCATATGCAGAATTTAAATTCACAGTAACTTCGGTATTTAGTTATTTGTTACCACTGGGTCGATGCCACTGCTGGTGGACTGTTAGTCCCCGAGGGTATTCACCAGCTCAGTAGTCAGTACTTCGGTGCTGACCCAGAAGCCGATTAATTTTGAAACCTCACAATATCTAAATTTTTGTAAATTTTGTTGAAAACTAAGGAGTATCTCCCTCATGCAAAGCTCTGTCCTAAGTGATTTTGGCTTTACATTTAGATCATATTGGTTATTTGTTCTCTATCAGTTTTTAAAGATCTTTGAGTTTATGGTCTTCCAAACATTTAGATTTTATCTGCACTGAAGAGACACAAGTTGTCGAAATGCGCATATGCAGAATTTAAATTCACAGTAACTTCGGTATATAGTTATTTACTACAGTTTCTAATTTTTTGTCAACCATTCCAGTTCACATACCTTTTTGAAAGATAATACAATCCGTGAAAGGAGAAAATAAACATTGCGCTACTGGTCGGTAGACATTGCTTATACATGGTTGTTGAACTAGCCATTACAAATATATCATTGGACGGCAAGGTATCATTGGTTGATAAACCTAAATGGCAAGGAACCTAAGTTAAAGGCAAATCTGAAGACTGTTAAACAAACAAAACATAAAAAAACACATATAAACAAACAAAAAGAAAAAAAAATACATAAAAAAAGAATTAATAAAAATAGTGATAAAAAACCGATAAGTTTTGATAATCTATATATCTACATGAAAATAATATAGGTGAAAGTGTGATTACTTTGATCTATTGGAATAGTTTAAAAGATAACGATTTTAAACAGATGCTATGTACTTACGATCTGCATCAAGTACTGACCAATTTGTAGAAATATTGTGTATTTGGTCATACAGTCTGATTTTTCTTTCAGGTGACTTTAATGAACAGTTGCTGTAGATTCTCAACACTCTTAAGCATTCATCATTTTCATAACATTATACCAATGTATTTAAACTTTAAAAACATATTTTGTGCAAAAAATTCTTTGGTTTTTAGATATGTATTTGCTCTTGTAAGCATTGCTTTTTTAATTGAAGTAGTTTTGAATACCAGAAATTTTATGCAGGATTGAGGTAAAAAGCATTAAATCTAGCAAAAAGTAAATGATCATCAAAAAGTAAAATTCATTTAACGTGTTTTCTCCTCGGATATATTGCAACGAACATTAAATACAAGTAAAATTGGGTCAATAACAAATTCCCCAAATAGAGTTGACAAGAACCAAGGTCCATGAGACAATAAGACAAATCAGGTAGAAACCACCGAAAAAATTGTAGACCGCAATTGTTCTGACTTTGTACAGGCCTTTCAAAAGAAATATTGGGTTAAATCGGTTTTCTGGCATGCCAAACACCCCCTTCCATTGCGTGTGTCCGGTATCAACTCAACAGCAATTGCTATTGAAAGGTCTAAGACAGTTAAAAGAAATGAACATCCAAGTACTTAGTAAAAAAATCTTGATTCAGAGTTCGGACCGAAACTTCAAATAAGTTACATAAATGCAAAAAATAATATAGGGTTATTGCATGAATATTGGGGAATATTGTCCCGAGTAGAATTTTATATTGCACGAGCCTGTGAGTGCAGTATATATTCTACGAGGGATAATATTCTCCAATATTCATACAATAACCCTTTTATTGTATATCAACACCAGAATTTTTCTTAATAAGGGTATTTTGTTGTCGATGACGTCATGAAATTTAAGTCATATTTGCACTAAAGCAATATGGAAAATGATTGCACGCTCACGTTTGGTTGGTTTCTTAGGGAAATATTATGTTGCTATACAATAAAGAATAATATTTTTAAATGTTTAATGTTGTTGTTTACATATTGTTTTTACAACAAGAACGAAGTTGATTATGATTGATTGATTGAATATTGTTTAACGTCTACTCAGCAATATTTCAGCTATATCAAGACGAGAACAAGTTTGTTGATAAATAATCACTTTGGGGTATGGAAATGGCCATGGGACGGGAAATTCTGACTGCCACTGGAAAAGTAGGGTGAAATCGTCAAGGGCGGGGAATTTAGCCTTGTAGCCGATCACCTACGGACCACCCCAAAAAGAGCTTGCTACAAGGGTTCTTTAACGTGCAGGAAGCGTGGCATTTCTTCCAACACGTGGACCTGAGTTTACATCCCATCCGAAAGATGGGTTGTGTATTTATTAATCCCGCACAACCACGGAATGGGTCCTATTTCTATATCCCGGGACCCTCGGGGTCAGCCTCCGTTTAGGAGGGGTCACACCCCGCAAGCCGGAGATACTGGGTCCTATTTCTATATCCCGGGGTTCCCTCGGGGTCCTCTGTTAGGATGGCTCCTACTCCAAGCTCAGAGGATGCTGCGGGCCTATTCTTCAGCCGGGACCGCGCACGGCGGAAGTTGATTATGAAATTTCTCACATCGAGTTAAAGTTTTTAACCATTTGAAAATTTATTTAACGAGATGCGAGAAATTAACGTGTTTAAGTTGTAGAAAATGTTTCTCTAATGACATAGTGTAAAACACAAAGGATTATGTTCCGAATAAATTTGGAAAGAAATTTAAAGAGAGTTGTTCTCTCACTAGAGACGAGGAATATTTTTATCACACCGGTCAGGCGTTGGGAATTTGCTAGAAATTAGATAAATTATATTATTTTTACCTTTCAAAACATGCTTGAATAACGCATTGTAGTCATTTCCCTTGTAGTCTTCGTACACCATTAATATTTCTGTCTCTTTATTCCTCTCTCTGATTAATCCTTCAGAGATAATAAATTTGGGTGCTTATTATCAATCAATAGTGTGACGGCTGACATACATGGATCAAATCACTTTAACCCTTCGATGTACTTGTTTTGAGGTGCACAATGTTCGTGCTTTATATTTTTATTGAGTTTGCATGTATTGTTTTTTGCGTCATTGTCGGTGTGTTATCCGTATATTGCCATATATTCTGGCTTTATAATTTATCAAAAATTGGTTAGTATGAATAAATTGTCAATCTTATCAAGTTCAACTCTTTTGCTAAATCTGCATTTTTTATAATGACGTCATCACATAAAATAAACTACGGAAAATTAAATATGAATTTTGAAATTAATTCTTTTTTGCAAGAATAGACTTCATTAAGATACAAATGTTACATGATGCAATATCGTATTGTTATCTCGTTAATTTGAATATATAATTTATCCGCAAGAAAATCACAAAATAAGTATTTCTTTTGGAATTCTCAGATAGTCCATACAAAGATTGTCAATTATTACCTCATTTAAACACAATGGTTGGCAAATATAAAAACATCTTTCTCATACATTTTTGGTACTAAGACTTGTTACGGCAAGCGTTATTTCACGTATTAAACATTTCAACTTCCAAAAAAAAAATCAAATATAAAACGATTTCTTTAAAAAGAAATGGATTTTTTTAGATATCTATAATGAATAATTGTGTTTCCGGGTATGTATATGTAATTCAATATGCTTTGTTATGGGTCGTTTTAACCTGGAGATAGGATGTTGTCTCCTGGACATTTACCCTCATTTCCTTTCTTTTTCATATTGATGCAGTAAGGTGTATTTTTGGATACTTGAAAGCGAATCAATATTCGAGATGCCAAAGATCTTTAGAAAATTTTCAAGCAAATTTGTAGATCAATTTACTGATTTTTTTGTCAATTTACTGAGGAGCCTCAAAATTTGAATTAAGTAGTTATATGACAATTGCGACATATATCATCTAATCATATAGACTTCATTTTTTTATGCTAAATTTAAACCTTTTCCTCATGTGACAGAATTGATGGTAAATTAAAAGTTTTTCTCACAGTTCATTATGCGTATTTGTTGGTAAAAAACTCAGAAATACGTACTACGTAAATTATTATTTGCTTCGATTTTATTATGCAACATGAACGCCATAGTAACGCAACTCTGACCAATCCAGCCTTTATACTAAATGAAATTTTGCTCAATTTTGGGTTAAAAACAACCTCCTAGTCAATCATTTCCAAATCAGACCACTTTCGAGCTATCGTGACCAAGTTTTGTTCTCATTAGGAAAATAATTTCAGACACCCGAATCTTTGAATCTGTTTCCAAAGGGTCAAACCCGGCACCCAAATAGGTTTTCAGGGGCTCTGACCATAGGGATACCGGTTGCGTCCCCTGTCTATGCCTAAAGCCTGACCGCGGATCATTGAAGCCATACTGTGCGGAGAAACGCCAAGCTCCATGCAGTAAAAAGATCCCTTTTTTCTTTCTCTAAGGAGAGCAAACGCAGTGGGTGTCGTAAAGGAGACTGAATTTCCTGCCCCTACCCATTCCTTTCCTCTTCCAATGGGAATCAAAACTCGTTTGCCCGGTTGTCCTTTCCACCTTTATTTCTTTCTTCTTTTCGTTACATTTTTTTTAATTGATTAACTTCTTCTCGTCATCATAAAGCTGAAATATTGCTCATTGGACAATAAACTCTAACTAATCAATAAATAAATCAATCCTAGAGTCAAATATTAAATTATGTTCCTAGCTGGCAGCAATCTTGGATGAGATGTGGACAATCGGACAAGTTTTCTAGGCAGCCTGCTAAGGACCATTTTTTACCTATGTTTAATTCTTTTGGACTAATATAGTATTGAGGTAAGTAGGAAGCGAACCGTCAATCCAAAACAAACTAGACTGTGGGCCCCGCTCCAAGTGTGACCTAGAGGTCAATGGTCAAGGGTCATCAACTATTGTACGTGACATGTCCCTTTGAGGTGATCTATCCACATGCCAAATACCAAAAGCCTATCTTAAAAGAGAAAAAGGTTATAGCTCAGACACGACTTTTTATTGAAAAATTCATGAATGCGACCCTAAAGTCAAAGGTCACTAACCAAGGTACGAGACACATCGTCTTGAGGTGATCTATCCCCATGCTAAATATCAAAAGCCTATCTCAAAAGACAAAAAAGTTATAGCCCGGACACGACTTTGTCATTGAAAAAGCATGAATGTGACCCTGAGGTCAAAGATCAAGGTCAAAGGTCACCAACCAAGGTATGCAACACATCGTCTTGAAGTGATCTATCCACATGCCAAATATCAAAAGCCTATCTCAAAAGGGAAAAAAGTTATAGCCCGGACACGACTTTGTCATTGAAAAAGCATGAATGTGACCCTGAGGTCAAAGGTCAAGGTCAAAGGTCACCAACCAAGGTACGCGACACGTCGTCTTGAAGTGATCTATCCACATGCAAAATATCAAAAGCCTATCTCAAAAGACAAAAAAGTTATAGCCCGGCCACGACTTTGTCATTGAAAAAGCATGAATGTGACCCCGAGGTCAAAGGTCAAGGTCAAAGGTCACCAACCAAGATATGCGACACATCGCCCTGAGATGATCTATCCACATGCCAAATATCAAAAGCCAATCTCAAAAGAGAAAAAAAGTTATAGCTCGGACACGATTGTTTCGGACGGACGGACAGACTGATTACTATAGGGCGTCCGCCACTTATATGGCGGGGCCCTAATAATCCAAAGACAATGGCAACATTTGAAACAACAAAGAAACAGAGACACAACATGAGTTCGTCACAGAAAAGAAAAATGAAGACACACACACACACAAAGATGAATAACACGGACCCAATAAAAACCGTGGGTGAGATCAGAAGCCCTGGTAGAGTAAGCATCTCCTGCTTCTTATAAGACACCCGCCGTATTGAACATGTCAAATCCGGTAGAGGAAACAACAATTAAGCTTTAAAGGGGAAGATCTTTTGTCATCTGGGAAACAGATATCCCACAGCGGTCCACAAGATGGTGATGTCAACCGTAAAAATTCTGGAGGGATAACTTCCAAGTTTTGGATAACATACCCTTGTTTATGTCTATTTGTGAGCAACTTGGCTCTATCAAGGAAGTCGCTGTATCGAACACGGGCTCTTAAAGTAGCGAATGAGCTGGGAGATGTAAACTCCGTATGCCGGCGCTGGGAAGTTTACTATTGGAAAAGTGAAGTCATCGCGTTTGTCGTACAGCTTAGTTTGAAGTCTTCCCCTGTTGTTAATTTCAAGATGAAGGTCAAGCAATAAGGCCGATGTGAAAGTGTCTGTAGCTGTAGTATAATTAATTGCGAGCTCTTTTGGATAGATCAGATGAAGAAAATCACCGAAGCGTGGGTTGTTAAGTGACAAAACATCAATAGATGCGGAAAACGACAATCGCGAACGAGGTATGGAGCTGTTGGATTTTTTGTTTCGGAAAGAGCCATTTAAGGCTCATTTTGACTAAGTTTGGTTGTTGATTCGGAGAAAAGATCTTTTTTTTCAATAGTGTCAAATGTTAAACAATGTCCACCGCGTGTTGAAATTTTGATGATGTTCTGACCTAGTGGATAACAATTGGACCATTTAAGGACCATTTCTACTAACTTGATTTTCAATTGAATTAGTAATTTCAGAAAAGGCCTTTGAACATGTATTCCTCAGAGACCACCGTTAAGCTATGTTCCCCATTGGCGTCAATCTTTGATGGATATGGACGTACTTGACAAGATTGTTTAGAATAGCAACTCACAAAAAATTAGCCAATTTGTTTCAGAGGAAAAGATCTTTGAATGGAAAGTTTACGGAAGAAAGATGGACGCCTAGTGAAAACTAAAGTGCACAATTGCTATAGCAAAGTGAGGTAATAGAAATTTAACAAGATGTGTTTGTGAAACACTACATATGCCCCCAGATTCTACAGTAAAATACTATGGTATATGAAAAAGAAAGGAAATGGGGTAAATGTCAAGGAGACAACATCCCATATCCAGGTTAAAACGACCAAAAACAAAACATCTAGGGGTCAGCATATGGTCTTCAACACAGTGAGGAATTTTTATTCGTGGACACCAATTTTCGTGGCTTTCATAAAAAGCACTATTTCGTGGGTACTTAAATTCGTGGTTTCGAGTTCTGTGCATTACAACTCTAGGAAAAATGCATTTCGTTGGGAACTTAATTTCGTGGTTTAGGTGAACCACGAAATCCACGAAAATTGGAACCCTGCAAACAATTAAACTTTCACAGTATATGAAAATACCCAATTTTACCCCTTTGTGACCCCTTTGACCTGATTTTTTTGCATATTTATGTTCCTCTTGACAAGACCTATACACTTGCCAAGTATTAAAAGTCTGTCTTACATAGTTCAAAAGTTGTTTATCACCATAAAACACCCAATTTAACCTCATTATTCTGAAACAGATGAAGCCCCTTTGGGCCTCTTGTTTATTGAAATGGTTTTAATTATTAAAAGTATCTGTTTAAACATGCTTTAAGAAACTTACAGAAAAATACTGCATTAAGATCCGACAAAAAAATGAAAAATTCATTTTTTTCCATTTGCCCCC
>MJUU01011296.1:83192-138241 GCA_002080025.1 Modiolus philippinarum
CCCCCTTTGGGCCTCTTGTTTCTCAAAAACGGCAAATGCTACCTCAAATCTGTTGACATAATCCAGTTGTGCAATTTTATTAGCAATAACATAAAACAAACCCTGTCTCAATACATTAAATAATAAGGATTCTACAGTCAAATATGTGCAAACAGCAAAATTCACCCCTTTTTAACCTCTGTGACCTTGACCTTTGACCTGACCTAATTTTTTTTTGCATATTTATGTTCCTCTTGACTAGACCTATACACATGCCAAGTATCAAAAGTCTACCTTAAATAGTTCAAAAGTTATAGCCAAGGTTAAAGTTTCGGACAAACAGACAGACAGACAGATAGACAGGACAAAAACAATATGCCCCCCGATCCTTGATCTTGGGGCATAAAAACTCATTCTTGAAAATGAATATTTCCATCCTGTAGATGTTACACAGTTAAGAATAAATATTTAGGATGTTTGCATATCCTGTTCATGTCTATTACTTGTGTTTGTTTATCTGTTTCCTCCCTTTGCTATAATCTTTAATTTGGAGTATATGTTAGGAACGTAATGTTTGTTCTAAGTATTTTAATGCTGTTGTTTTAAACTATGTCATTCAAGAAGTAAAATTTCTATTTTTGATTTGGATTTTCATGTCCCAAAAATCCAATTTCTCGGCATATGATTTTTAATTTTCATCCATAATTCACAACCTCATGATTATTTTTTAAATCTATTTAATGTATCCCAGTTAATATTTAAAAATACTTTCAAGTGAACATATTCATAGTTATTGCAATAGTTGTGCTAACAGCACCTCAAAGAAGGGTAAATATAGTTTCTACAACGAGATCTAGTTCATTATGAAATTTCTCACATCGAGTGAAATAAATTTTGCAAATATTTGAAAGCGAGGCTTGCCGAGCTTTTAAACATTTGAAAATTAATTTAACATGTTGAACGAGATGTGAGAAATTTTATAATTAACGTGTTAAAGTTGTGGAAACTGTTTCTCTAATGACTGGAGGAAAAACACCGAGGATTGTATTCCGAATGAAATTGGCGGGAAATGTCACGAAACTTATTCTCCTCTCTAGAGAGGAGAACAAATGTTTCCACACCGTTCAGGAAATGTGAAAACTGGATAAAAATTATACAAAAAGGCATTTAACCCCGTCACAGCAGGTTTGCGCCTGTCCTAAGTCAGGAAATTTATTAAGCCTTTGTGTGGCTTGTCTGTTTTCTAGTTAGTTCACTTTATGTCTATGGGAGTTTAGGATGATGTTTATTTCGCTGAACTTGATTACTCTCTATTTAGGGGCAAACTCCGACCTGCCGTTGGGTGTGGGGTTTCCTCACCGTTCATTGAAGATCTTATGGTGGCTTTGAGTTGTTATTACTCCCCTTTGGGTTGTTGTCTCTTTGACACATTCCCCGTGTCCCTTCTTTTTCCTATTTAAGTTTTGGTAAATAACATAGTAAATGGTGAAATCCACTTTACAAGGATATGCAAAAATACCACGGATATTAACCTATCAGAATACAGCTTACTTTGTTAAGGTGTAATTAGATTTAATATGAGTCATTGAATCATAAATTTGAAGCAGAGGTTCACATGAGCCTGTATCGCTCACCTGGCGGCTACTGCTTTAATAAAATCTTCCCACAGGGTTAAATGATAAATCCGAGGCGACAGCCATTAGTTTTATGATAGGTAGTATATCAACCATCTGATATATTATTGTCATGACAATATCAATTCGATGTATGAAATGGTCTTCAAGAAAACAATTTACAAGATTTTCCCAAAGGTTCCACTGTAAGATTCAGATCTGCAGTGGCGGTTATTGGGGTTTTATTGATTGATTGATTGAATATTGTTTACAGTCTACTGATTAATATTTCAGCTATATCAAGACGAGAAGTTTGTTAATAAATAATCACTTTGGGGTATGGAAAGGGTCATGGGACAGGAAATTCTGATTGCCACTGGAAAAGTAGGGTGAAATCGAAAGGGGCGGGGAATTTAGCCTTGTAGCCAATCACCTACGGACCACTCAAAAAGAGCTTGCTACAAGCTTCCAACACGTGGACTTGAGTTTACATCCCATCCGAAAGATGGGTTGTGTATTAATCCCGCACAGCTACGGGATGGGTCCTATTTCTATATCCTGGGCTTCCCTCGGGGTCAGTCCCGTTTAGGAGGGGTCACATCCCGCAAGCCGGAGATACTAGGTCCTATTTCTATACCCCGGCATTCTGGTTTTATGATCGGTTCTAAAATCATTCGTTTGTTTACTGACCATCATGTTACCATGCCTAGTTAATATCAACTTGACGAAGGAAACAGTTTCAAGAATTTACAATTTAAAATTTTCCTATAGGGTCATATTTTAAACTAAGATCTCCTGTGGTAACCATCTTGGATTTATGATCGGTATTAAAATCATACATTTTTTAAGACCATCATGTTACCATGCTTAGTTATAATTCACTTGATATATAAAACGGTTTTTAAGAAATTAGCAATTTACGACATTTATCCACAGGGTCCAATGTCAAGCTAAGATTTGCAGTGGCGGCCATGTTGTGTTTTGATCGGTACTAAAATCATTCATTTATTTACTGACTATAATGTTACCTGCCCAGTTAAAATCAACTTGATGTATGAAAAAGGTTTTCAAGAATTAACAATTTACAATGTTTTCACATAGGATCCTATGATAAACTTTGTTCCGCTGTGGCGGCAATTTTGGATGAGATACAAACCTGTCAGACATGTGCAGAAATTGTAGTTTTTGATAAGATGAACACTTTTGATATTCAAACTTTGACTGCTGTCTGAAAGCGATTTTGAAAAATAAGACAAAATGTATATAATTGCAGAAATTTGACCAATTAAGGGCAATAACTCCTTAATGGTAACTTAAGATTTTTTTTCAAAATTTCCAGGTGGGTGGAAATTGATATGCTGAACATGAACATTTTTGCAATTTGAAAGTTGACTTCTATATATAATAGTTTTTCTAATAAAAAAATATATATAAATTGTGAAAATTGTATGGAAAAAGGGCAATAATTCCAATACGGGTTTTCAGATTTTCTTCAAAATTGCAAGGCGGGTAGATCTTGCCATGCTGATGATTTTTATTCATGGTCAGATATTGAGGAATAATATTTGAGTTATTTGCAAAAAAAAACACTACAATTTACCCCTATGTTCTATTTGTAATTAAAGCCGCCATGGTGTTGGTCTTCTGACTAATCGAGCACAATTTTGAAATTGCATACCTTTGTGATGATTAATTTAAGTTTGGTCACAGTTTGTCCAATGGTTTAAGAGAGATTTTTGAAATTGATGACAACAAAATAAAAATTTTAGAAAATTTGACCAATAAAGAGCAATAACTCCTATGGGTATTCAGATTTTCTGCAAAATTACCTGGTGGGTAGAATTTGATATGTTAAACATTTTTGCAATTAAAGTCGACCTATATCTTATATATTTTGCAAATGACAATAAAAAATATTGAAATTTTGGAAATTGTACGGTAAAGGGGTAATAACTCCAAGATGGGGTTTCGGATTTTTTTTTTCAAAATTGCAGGGTGGGAAGATCTGTCTTTGCTGATCATTTTTACCCTTTTGTCAGATTTTCGATACCTGTAACGATTTTTGAATTATTTGAAAAAACAACAATTTACCCCCCTATGTTCTATTTTTAGTAACAACGGCCATGTTGTTTGATCTTCGGACTAATCGAACAAACTTTTGAAACTGCATTACCCGGTGAGGATTCAGGCCAAGTTTGGTCACATTTAGCCTAGAAGTTCAAGAAGAGAAAATATTTGAAAATGTTGACGGACGGACGCAAAATGATGGCAAAAGCTCATTTGGCCTTTTAGACCAAAAAGGCCAAGTGAGCTTAAAAAATAAAGAGTTGCTACATGACAATTGCTCAATACTTTTTGCTGGATTTTGATAAAATATTGGGTCTATCAGTTTCGTTCTATTATGAAACCTACGGATATAAGAACACTGTACGATATTTCCATTTTAACAAAATATAACGTCCGATATCAAACCACTATCCCCCTAAATGCTGATTTGAAGGCAAAACTTAAATGTTTATTTTGAATTCTCCGTATCATATTAGGAGACTTGATATTTACTTTGTTATACCTATTATCGTCCGTATCAGTGATAACGAGGCTTTGCCATCTGCTGCACAGTATTCTCCAATAGTCGTAACGCCATCTTTCAAATCTTGTTTTAATTCATAACATGCCGTTTCTACAAAGAAATTTTATAAGAATTCATTCCATTGCAGCAGGGAAAATAAGATTTATAGTTTCTAACTACACAGTTACGCCAATGACCAATCTTCCGACTACAAATCCGTCTTCATGTTACTTATCTTTATTGTTCTTACACGGCTTTGGAAGTCTAATGTGCCAATTAAAAGAATAAGTGCGACCGAATATTGATGAATTTGCCTTTATTTTTGAAATTGTTTTTATCACAATTTTATTACAAAAATTACCCAGTGTATAGTCATTAGACATATTGACTTAAGATAACTCACTTAATATCCCTTTTAATGAACGGCGCAATGATATACACAACAACATTGATAGCAAAAAGATGGCGCCACAGATGGAGATGGGCACTTTTTTTTCCAAATAATTGAAAATGATTTAGAAAAGAATCTCTACATTGTTTTTCGTTTATTTTTATGATTGTTCAAATCTTGATAGCTAAGTGAGGTAAATGTTCACATTTTCAAGTTCTCTGTTAACCTTGAAATTAAAAATATGAAACTTTAATAAGCTCGATTTGAGGAATTATCGCAATAAATGGGAAACAATATTTAAAATGTAATAAAAATTGAGAAAAAATCTGTCGAACTTAAGATGTTTGCAGTACGCTAACAAACAAATAAGCAAAAATGAAAAGAGTCGGAAAGGGACCCACCGCTGATAAAACAGAGAAATTCATGATTTAAAAAAATACAAGAATGTGCAAGCCATTGCAGAGGGATGATTGCAATAAAAAANAAAAAAAAAAAAACAAAAAAAAAAAATAAAAAAAGGGGGGAGCGACAGACAACAGTACAGTAAGACCGAGTTGGTGTATACTACTGACAATTTCGTCACTGCGTTAAAATACTCCATTTCGACCAAGATTTTGGAATTTGCTTGCTGTGTTGGTATTTTTTCCTTTTTGAGTTTTTAATATGATAAATTGTGATAGTATTTCTAATAGAATCGATTTAATTTTCAGTATGTTTTTGAAAGTTATATTCCTTTTGGGAGATTTTAAATTGAAAACGCTAGGTACATGTATATGTAATCAAAAATTTTTAACTCCATCATGAAATCTTTCTGCTCTTTCAACAGCTTAATTGTCAGTTATATATGTGTACATCAGCTGAACTTTTCTGGTTGTCAATAATTAAATGATGTTAAATCACGATATTTTTTCTGAACTGAAAAGTGAGTGCTTTTAATCGAAACATTAATTAACAAAATAAATATGGTATAGTTGGCCACGATTAAAAGGTAAAAAACACAAAAATATACAAATTAAAAAACACATAAAAATGACAAAAATGCAAAGAAGGGAAGACTGCCCAACGTTTCGGCCGTATGGCCTTCCGGGCTGCAATACGGAGAAGAAAATGTAAAGGTCGAGAGAATGCAGACCTAATGACGTGTCACATATATTACCTGTAAAAAATCGTGCCAAATCTTGAACATAATCAAAAACGAGAAATAAAACATTAGGTATCTATACTATGTGAATACCAAATTTCAATACATAAAAAAATATAATAAAAGAGACTGCATCTTAACATTCATGCCAAAGGGTCGAACTGTTCCAAGAAAATTGATGATTTTTTTTTGTTCAAGGAACTGTCGTTGTTTCTCACCTGTACTAGTTTGTATAAGGACAGTTACATGCATGTCCAGTATGCTGTGGTTGGCTCGCCGAAAATGTTCACCTACTGGGCAATCCTTTCCATTGGTGACGCTCTGTTTATGTTGGACAAAGCGATCACCCAATCTTCGGCAGGTCTCGCCCACATAGATCATCCTACAGCGTTTACAGCCCACAGCATACACTACATTTTCAGTAGTACACGTGAAACCATCTTTTAGTTTGAAAACGTTAGCCGGTCAAAACGTTAATTAAAACTATGAATTGATTCTGAGACTAAAATAGTACTGTGAAAACAGAGTCTGGGCCTTTTTATGGCATTTCACTGGGATTTCAGTATGTAAGAAACAAGGGTTTTCAAGATCTGAATCATAGCTGAAAAATATAAAACAAATTGTACTAAAATTTACTGCAAAAGGGGCGATTTTAATTTCAAAATTAAAAAAATCCCTAAAATGGACAGAAATATTCCAACTTCTGCTATCGGAGAGTATGTTTAACAAGTGATTCGTTACGCGAGAGCTAGCACTAATTATACAGACTTTCTCATTAGACATAGTTATCATTGTGACCGATAACTAAATACCGAACTTACTGCATATGGCCATTTCGACAACTTACGTCTCTTCAGTGCAGATAGAATCTAAACACTTGGAAGACCATAAACTCAAAGATGTTTAAGAACTTACGGAGCACAAATAACTAATATGATCCAAACAGAAAGCCAAAATCAACTATGGACAGAGCTATACCCGATGGGAGATACTCCTCAGTTTTAAACAAAATATACAAAAATTTAGATATTGCAAGTTTCCAAATTAAATCGGCTTTTGGGTCAGCACCGAAGTACTGACTACTGGGCTGGTGAAAACCCTACGAGGACCAACAGTCCACCAGCAGAGGTATCAACCCAGTGGTAACAAATAACTAAATACCGAACTTACTGTAAATTTTATTTCTGCAATGGTCGACTTATTAATCAAGACTCCAACAAATTCCGCCTCGTACAATCATTAAAAAAATTCTTAATAAATATCAGTCCCTTATGGAAACATTTGAATTTACGGTCCGATCAGTGATTCAAGGTCAGAAAAATTTAGATATTGCAAGTTTCCAAATTAAATCGGCTTTTGGGTCAGCACCGAAGTACTGACTACTGGGCTGGTGAATACCCTAGGGGACCAACAGTCCATCAGCAGAGGCATCAACCCAGTGGTAACAAATAACAAAATACCGAACTTACTGTAAATTTTATTTCTGCAATGGTCGACTTATTAATCAAGACTTCAACAAGTTCCGCCTCGTACAATCATTAAAAAAGTTCTAAATAAATATCAGTCCCTTATGGAAACATTTGAATTTACGGTCCGAACAGTGATTCAAGATTCTTTTTTACTTAATACTGGGATAATCATTTCTTTTTACTGTCAACGACCTTTCAATAGTTATTGCTGTTGAGTTACTACCGATCGCTACCTTCCATTGTGGTAGTGTCCGGTAGCAACTCAGCAGCAATTACTATTGAAAGGTTGTAGACATTTCAGAGAAATGATCATCCCAGTACCTAGTAAGAAAAGAATCTTAAATCAGAGTTCGGACCGAAACTTCAAATTTTTCCACAAAGGACTGGTATCTATTAAAGATTTTACGAAAGGATATGGAGTAAATGAACATGAGAAGTTTAATGAGCTGTATGGCCTTTTCGGAACTTTTTGTAATGATCGTATTAGACGTAACTTTTTTAATGATCGTATGCCACGTAATTTTTTTGAAGCGTTGATTAATAAGGCGGTCACAGAGAGAACTATGTCTAATTTGATAGTCTGTATAATTTGTGCTAGCTCTCGCGTAAAGAATCAACTGTGAAACATACACTCCGTAAGCAGGAGAACCTTGAATATTACTGTCCATTTTAGGGAAATTGATAATTTAGAAATTAAAATCGTCCCTTTTGTCGCAAATTTTAGTACTCAGATGACCATATTCGTCAAATTCGGGGGGAGGTTTGGCGCGCCATAACACCAGTATAACCTACCATTTATTTGAAATGCCTGTACCGTACCAAGACCATTGCGGTCAACAATTATCCAGTGAAAGTCCACCTGTTTTGTATATTTCTCTCTTAAGCGTGTACTATGGCTCTTGACAATTCTCTTCAGTAATTATGTTATTAACCCCATTTACAGTGTTTCGAAAAGAAAATAAAACATTTTGATAACTAAAATCTTATCTTTGATAACTTCATGCATGCATCACTAAGTGTAGCCCTTGACATACTTATGACGAGAGACTTGTGGTTGTTCAAATCATCTGATGGTATTCTAGTCGTAATGGTTGGTAGTCTTTTTGTCAGGCAATGGATAAAAGCGATTGTAAGAACACTTTTCCAGTAAATGTTTTGCTTGCTGACAATCACGCATCCATGAGGTCAATAAAGATACGGATATAGCGATCACTGGCAATGAATCCTGATCAAACTGATGCTTAAGGTCGTCTTAAACTTATTGTGAGTTATGAGAAAATCTAATTGACGAAGACCTTAGGGCGTCTTGGAGATAAAAAAAAATAGCAGTAGAACTTGTTCCATTACATGGTTTAAACACGGTATTTGTAGAGACTTTGTCTCATGTGTATTTACTCAATATCCTTTCATAGTTTATTGTAGCTGCAAACTTAACCCTGTTTGATATTTATGTTATTACTAATCCGAGATTTTGATTATCGCAAAATATTCAACGAATGATCGAACAACGCAGTAATTCGCGAAGGCGCGATTCCGATCATAAGTTGAATATTTTTGATAATAAGAATCTAGGATTAGTTATAGTTTTTATTATACAGATCTTCATGCATGTTTGATAATTGATTTTAAAATTCATTTCACGAACTACGTTTCCAAAGTTAATCCGCTGGGATGTCTACTTATCAACAACGTTGACAACGTCTATAGACGAGTTTCAAATTGGTGAATTTTCCCGGAAAATTTTGACGTCGCAATATAGATTTTTGGACGTCACAATGTTAAGTGACGCAATTTACTCCGATTGACCTCACTCCGATTGACCTCAGGTCAATCGGGGTAATTCATTCATAAAAAGAAATTGGAAATTCGTCTATCGTGACGTTACTTCCTGGAGTGTTTAACATAATTTCACAGTTTATTATCACTTTTCTTTCACTGGGAAATCTCAGTATGCTACCGCTATCCATATAATAAACAAATGCATAACATTTTGATATATATCATTCAAAATACAAAACCTAAAAAATGCTCTAAAGACACAATCGCTCACCTTGACCATGTCTGATATAGAGATATTAATGGCATTTCCAAAAAAGGCCTAATTTTAAACTATGTTCTTAGCTGTTTGGTACCTTGGATTGTTTGCAGGCCTGCCTGACAAAAATTTTGACAGGACCCCAATGACTGTTGTGATCAAGTCTGTTTCCAATTGGATATGTGGATTCAGAGACCAAATTCTTTAAAATTTTATACCATGTTCCCCATCTTGGACTTGCCGGGTATATTTTTGAAAGGGACCGATTAGGAACATTGTGACTAAATTTGGTTCAATTTGGAAAAGTTGGTTCTGAGAAGATCTTGGAATCTGTTTTCAAAAGTGTCCCCCGCTGGCCGTCATCTTTGATGAGGTACGGACTTACCACATACCTTTTTTTAAAGGACCATTGTGACTAAGTTTGGTTCTAATTGGACAAGTAGTTTGCTGAGAAGACCTTCAAATTTGTTTTCTACAGAGTCCGATGTTAAACTATTTGGCATCTTGGACAGGGTGCGGACCTACCGAAAACAAATTGAAAGGGGGACCATCCACGGAATATTGTTAAAAGTTTGGTTACAAGTGGCCCAGTGGTTTCAGAAGAGATCTTTAAATAAAAACTGTACTACGGACGACAAGTGATGGCAAATCATTATCCTTGCTCTAGCTAGCTGAGCTAAAAAGGGCAACAGTTCCAAAGATTTTATTAAAATGGCATGTGGAATAAAAAGTAGAGTATCATATGCTGAACGTTAAGAAATTTGAAGTGAACCCTATCTAGGTAGATTTTGATATAGCAGTCACGTATTTCCTTTATAACAGGGCACACTACAAAACACTAAAAGTCTTAAACGGGCCCTTTTTGTATTGAAAAGTACTGAAAAGAACTCGACCAGTCTCAACTTGTCTGAAATTTATTAAAGAAATCTAGACCAACATTTGGTTAAGTCTGAAATTTACTGAACCAGTCTCGACTAGTCTGACACAGTACTGAAAACGTCTCGACCAGTCTGAACCTGTACTTGAAAGTCTCCACCAGTCTGATATAGTACTGAAAGAGTCTCTAGCTGTCTCGACCAGTCTGATTTAATACTGAAAGACTCTCGACGTGTTTGAACCTGTCTCGATTAGTAGTGAAAGAGTAGACATGTGTTAAAAAAGTAGAAAAACACGACAGGTGTTCAGCATTCTAAATCAAACAACGGCAGTAGAATACCGAAGGAACAAAGGAGTGAAATTTACAAAAATCGAAGTCCAAAGACACTGCAAAAACGACAACACAGAAAACAATGACGTTAGACAGATACAAGGCACAGAAATAGAAATTACAACATTTACAACAAAGGCACTCACAGTAAGAACTCCAGTGAAACTGAGAGTGACATCAGGTGCTCCGGAAGGGTAAGCATGTCCTGCTCTGTTAACAGCACTCGTCAAACTGTTAGTGAGGATCTGTTTGGTAACTGATTGGTTAGTGTCATTTTCTAACCCTAAGACATAACCAATTATCCGTAAAAAAAATTATCCGCCTTTTTTGGCGGCCATTTTGAAAATGGCGGTCAACGAACTATTTTCAACATCAGTTTTGAAGTTGCCACAGCATGGCATACATTTCATCATTTTACACTTAACCTTCATCTTCTATAGTTTTGGAAATAAAAGACAAAGAGTACGAAAATTTCAAGAATTAGGTGAAAAAGGAAGTTGCCACAGCATGGCATACATTTCATAATTTTACACTTAACCTTCATCTTCTATAGTTTTGGAAATAAAAGACAAAAAATACGAAAATTTCAAGAATTCGGTGAAAAAGGGAAATACCTCCTACAAGGGTTTATGGATTTTCTTCAAAATTTCAGGGTGAGTAGATCTTGATATGCTGAACATTTCTGCAAATTACACTTTACCTTTATCTGTTACACTTTTTGAAATAAAAAAAAATAAAAAAATGCAAACATTTTGAAAATTTTAAGGAAAAAGGGCTATAACTCCGAGATGGGTTTTCAGATTTTCTTCAAAATTGCACACTGGGTAGATGTCATCATGTTGATCATAGTTACTTCTGTCAGATTTTGGATATATGTAATGGTTTTTGAGTTATTTGCAAAAAACAGCAATTTACCCCATATGTCTATTTTTAGTAACAGCGGCCATGTTGTTTGGTCTACGGACATAAAAATCTTAAACTGAAAGTGCATACCCTGGTGATGATTCAGCTTTAGTTTGGTTAGCATTGGTCCAGTAGTTTCAAAGGAGAAGATTTTTGAAAAAAGTAAACGGACGGACGGACGCCGAGTGATGGCAAAAGCTCAAATGGCCTTTGGCCAGGTGAGCTAAAAAGAAATTAAAAAAAGTAGTTTTACAAAAATTTTAACAAGGTTAAATCATATTCTCTTGATCTTTTTTAAGTGTCACATGACAGTTAATTGTTCTTTTATTTTATTTTCTTCCTTCTTTATTTGTATGTTTCCTGTCAATGTGTTTGCACTAATGAATATAGTATAAAACTCTTGCTATATAGTATATTATTTTTTCTGTTTCTCATTTGGTAATGCTAGCTGATATGGTGAATTTTTAATTTTTGATACTTTATATATAACAGTAATAATAACAAAATAGCGAAGTTACTAGTTTCAGCATGAACGCATTCGATGAACATTTTACAATCATTGCATAAAGGGTTGATTTAAGGGTGTAGACCTGGGGAAGCCTAAAATTTTTCACTCGTTTAATTTTCTTAATATTTTCAGTATTAAAACTACACATGTTCATGTCGACTTTCAGCAATTTTCAACAATTTTTACCGTCATGTTTTATGTCTAGTGGTCATCAAAGATACCAGTTTTCCTCATATTATTTGTTCCGTTCAGGACTTGATTGTGGTGTATAAAATTGGCTCTAATTAAATTTGTATTTGATATAAAGTAATTCTGTAGTTTAGACATATGTGAAAGAAAGCATGAATAATGATAGTAAATTTCACTAGTTTCAACTGAAAAACATTGGTGTTCTGAATATTATAGGCTGAAATTTTCACTCTATTTTGATCACTATTAAACACCTCTGGTAAAAAATTCTGTCGTTTAATTTTCACCAAGAACCGATAATAGAAAGAAAAACAGTATATGTTAGATATATTAAAATTTTAGAAAATTCTACCGTCCCATTTTTTCTTAACTGAGAATTAAGTGGGTAAAAATCAATAAAATTGCTGAATCTGTGCTATAAATTACCTCCTTTGGAAGAAATCCGACTTTTACATATTTTCATTATCTTTGGACAGCATTGCAAAATGTTAAGTAAAATGCACTCATTATAAATAACTGGATGTTGGGTATTTGTTTTCATGACAAAATTAAAAATTATTTGCTGTGTGGAAAAATTTTTACAATTTTAAAATTTTGATAATACCTATTGTAATGATTCTATCTGTTTGTGTAAGTATTAAAAAAGTGAAATACAGAATTTTATTACTCCCCTTTGGGTCGTTGTCTCGTTGACACATTCCCCGTTTCCCTTCTTTTTCCTATTATCTCCTCCTTCCCCAGGTCTACCCCCTTAAGAAGTAAATACTAAATCAGACTGGTCGAGACTCTTCCAGTGCTATATCAGACAGCTGGTTCGACATGTTGAGACTTTCCAATACAGGTTAAGAATGGTCGAGAAATGTCAAGACTGTTCAATACAGGTTCAGACTGGTCGAGACTTTTTAAGTAAAGGTTAAGACTAGTCGAGACTGGTTCAGTAAATTTCAGACTGAATCAGAGATTGTTCGAGACTACTTTAGCTAGTTTTAGACAAGTTGAGATTGGTCGAGTACTTTTCAATACAAAAAGTACCCGTTTCCGACTTTTAGTGTTTTGTAGTTTCAAGAGTAAGTTGATTTGATTTGATTATCAATGTAGAAGGGAAAAATTGGTAGGGGCCGGGCATTTAGCCTTCTGTACGATCCTCAGTACGACCAGACATGGTTTTCCCCTATCAACCACCTGAAAACGCATCCATGAGTTATGAATGTGGATCATTGAAAAGGGATTGATTTGATGAAAGAACAAATATGAAAATGAGGCAAAAAAATCTATGACCTCTTTTGAAATTGTTTATAAAGAAGTGCTCGTTATGCTGGACATTTATTTTTTTTTGCAATTAAGCAAAGTTTGCAAATTAAAGCAAAGTCTCAAACAATCGAGATCAAGGATTTTCGTTGAGATTGAAATCGTGCACGAGAAACCGAGTTGAAAACCTATTATACCCGAGTCGAGGGACCTAATAAAATCCTCTGTCTCGATCCGCATTGTTATTTTCCTGCGAGATGCACCAATAAAATCTCGTGTCAAAGAACTGATCTCGGTGAAAATTTACTTTCTAGCGAGATCTCATTTTAAAGCCACCTGCGTGTTCATTCTTGGCCTGCTGAATGCTACTGCAAATCGGCTATAAAGAAAATAAATATTAAAATTTGTCTTGGTTTTCAATGGTTCAATTGAAGACAGTTGCAAAGTCACGTATGATATGAAAATAAAATTGCATAAATAAATAATAAAATATTAACGGCATAAGTGCGGTTATTTCATGTATATTAAATATTTGTTTTCTTTTTTCAACGTTTCAGTTATTTAATTTAATGACACCATCAAGATCTTTTCAATTCGTCAACTGCGATCGAGATTGAGGGTTTAAAGTGAGAAATGTTAATCTCGCAAAGATATCAGTATTACGATTGTAAAATAAATCTTGAATTAAATAGCAATCTACCAATCCCGATCGAAAAAATTGTTGACTTTGGTGTGCCATATAGCGACAAGTCACTCTCGACTACTTCATGAAACGTAAAATTTGGCTAAACAGACAATCACTCGTGTATAAATAAAAGTTTTGGAGATATTATTTAGAATAGGAATCTATCTGCACTTTTTTATTTCTAGTAACATAGACCAATCGGGTTGAAATGTGACATACATATATAAGTAAACTTAAAATAAGATACATCAGTTATGAAATCAGCCCAAGCTTGATTATTTCTACCTATGTTTGTTTTATAAGATATGATTGAAGGAAAAAGAAGGAGGGCATCCTAGCAGCAGGCCTCAAAGTAGACTTTTAATTAAGGTCGCCAGTTGGCCACCAGTGTCAAAAAATTGGTCGCCAATTGAAATTTTTGGTGGCCAGGAAGAAATTTTTGGTCGCCTCAGATATTTTCGACATTTGAAAAGGTCCAAAATAGAAATGTAAAGCCTCTGCAAGACTCTTGTCAAGATATCCCAGTGCAATCAGTGTGTCTTTGCTCGCTTTCTTCAAAAGAAAGAATTCAGGCGATAAGAATAATGATAAGCACAAAACGATTGATACACAAGCTAAGATCAATTGCAATTAAAGAAAAAAAACTAATAGAAATCAATCTGATACTGACCGTCGTGTAAGTGGACAATATCATTGAAAACTAGAGTTCGTATTGATTTTCAAATGTCAAAGTGGATCAATCTGTTCTTTGATACCCTTATTTTCATTACATGATAAAGCAACAGAGTCAATTTCAAGGGCGCCGTCTACAGAATCCAAGTGGTGGATAAGGGGATGCAATGTCTATTCGGGGTATACAGGTCATAATACGGAAAGCTAGACCACGAACAAGTGTAGCCAAACTGTTTGGAGAAACGCCACGCTTAAAGCAGTATAAATACCCCTTCTGTATTTTTCTAAGAGAGCAGACTCGCTGTGAAGCAGGCTAAATTTCCCGCCCCTACCCTTTTCTCCCTTTTCCAGTGGCAATCAAAACTATTGCCCGGTTGTCCCTTCAACCTCTCTCATATATATTAGATTGATGTACTTGTTGGCGTCCTGATGTAGCTGAAATATAACTCACTGAACGTTAAACTTTAAGTAATTAATCTATAGTCTTTTAAAGAGAGCATCACTCCGAAAGCTTACTTTCCTGCCCCTACCCATTTTCCCCTTTTTAACTCGAACTAAAACTTATACTAATCAATCAATCGATTACATAACTCTCAAAATCGTGAATCATAGTCTGAAAGACGCTGAAAATTGTTACTTTCAAGTTTCTAACTTTGAAGAGGAACGGAAGAGAAAACCTTAATATCAGAGGGTCTTAAAAGCGACTTTTTTCTAGTCGCCAGCATGTAACAATGTGGTCGCCCAAAAGGCGACTGGTTTTTATATTTAGTCGCCAATCGCTATATTTGGTCGCCTGGGCGACCATTTCAGTAGACTAAATAGAGCCCTGCAGCAGCCAACTTGAACTAAGAATAACTACCACATTCTTCCAATTTGAAATGCATATTGATTTTTTCATTGTATAATTAACTTGAATAACGTTTTAATTCTCATTTAAAAAATTACTGCAATAGAAAATACGTGTCATACCTGCAAAAGGTACAATAATTTCCATGAAATTATTCACCATTTCAGTGGTATTTCCCATAATGTCACCATATGTTTTGTTTTTTGGAACAAACATGCGACCTTCCACAAAACTTCATTCCTCCATTTAGCCTACTTCATCCAGGTATATATAGACCCATTAGTGCAACAAGGTACCAACCTGTATAATCTAAATACTGATGGTACCTTGTTGCACTAATGGGACGATATCGAAAATAAAACGTGCCTTTTCATACTAATAATTGTGTTGGTGCATTGATAATGTTGTGCATGTTACTACACAGAATCAATAAATATTGAATTACTCATTCACCTGACTAAAAATAAAGCTACAATGCGACTCGCAAAAAGCTTATTACTAAGGGCATTTCTCACCCTCGTTTTTACGGAAATGTTAAAGAATGTAAAAAACTGATAAAAAATCCAGCAAACTAGGCAGGAACTTGCATTCTTTACGTAATAGGGATATTGACCGGATATTCTTTATGATTCCGTTAAATTGGTCGATTGATTGATTGATATAGTGTTTAATGTCACTTTCAGCAGTATTTTAGCTATCTCATGAAGTTCAGTTTTAGTGGTGGAGGAAGCCGGAGTACCCGGTGAGAACCACCGACCTTGGCAGGTAACTGAAATACCTTATCACTTTCGATTGTAAGTCGAGTGCACCCTTTTTACAAAGTGGGGCGCGAACTCACACCGCAGTGTTGATATACTACAGTGGTTGTATAGGTAGTATAACTACATTAACCATTCGGCCACCCAGGCCCCCGGTTAAATTGGCTTTAGGATCCAATGACCTGAAGATTTTACCGTTATACTGGCCTCTGATGATTCTTTACCAAACACTTCGGGAAGTTTTGAATTTGAGTTTAATTCTGTAGTGCGACAGTGTTTTACTAGCAGACTAAGCTCCATAAGCTAGCCGACAGTTTAGCGGCGAGCACTCCTTGACCCATCTGTCTAAATTACGTTTTGTCTTATTCTTTCCTTTTCAAGAAAAATCTTAGAGATTGTGTTCTCCTTTTATTAGGTATTATTTG
This sequence comes from Modiolus philippinarum, assembly GCA_002080025.1. NCBI lineage: Eukaryota > Metazoa > Mollusca > Bivalvia > Mytilida > Modiolidae > Modiolus > Modiolus philippinarum. The sequence continues at coordinate 99,832 of MJUU01011296.1, forward strand.
TATGTTTATCATGCTAAACGGGATAGAGAAAGGGGAGGTTAGAGTACCCTTAAACCGGTTTAACCCTACCAGTAGCTGTTGCTAGTGCCGGTGTCGGGTCCGGCTATCCCAAGTTCCTATCGTTGTGTATGTTTGTCTTTTGTCATTTTATTGTTTTTCTTGTGCAGATCGCTTGTGGATTTCGGCATGTGATTGTAATGTTTGGCCATTGTAAGTGTTTCATGCTATCTTTCCTTCACTAATTGTTTAAGGATGATGTCATATACAACTCAAATATTATTCATGTTAATATTTTATGTGGTAAAATGTGATGAATTGTTCATTCAAAAATTGTAAAAATGATTTATACGAAAGTTTCACTTTTCTAGGACTTAGACTAAATGACGGCAAAGAATACCGAAGGAACAAGGGATTTGATTGCTCCAAAAATTAGAGTGCAGAGACATGAAAGGATTTTGAACAATGGTGTGGATAAATGTTTAATGAAAGTTTTACACAAGTTTATGAATTATTGAAAAAGTTACATCTACTACACAAAATGTCAAAACGAAACAAATTTTTGCCACTTTAACCAAGAAATAAAGGTGAAAGGGCGGAATGAAATGGGTAGAAGTTAGCAATTTGGCCTTCTATACAACCTAAAGAAGCTGCATTACTTCAAAATAATCACATTATTTGGTAGATTTAGGCATAACTCCACAGTTTGTGTACACTGGTTCGTGGCCATTTGTTTGCATTTTGTTGTTACTACGTGTTATGAATATTTTGAAGTAGGGGATCTGTTAAGTTTTTTTTTTCTACAAAAGATCATGCATATTAAAGACGATTTTTCTAAACGAAAATATACTTCCCTTTTAATTTGCTTTTAAGGTAAGGCCATAGATACAATGTCTACGTATGGCTTTTGCCCTTCATAAATCTATAATGGCCTAGGAAATTGCCTTTAATTTAAAATATATTTTGATATCTAATGATATATGACATTATAGACATAAAAAAGGGGATAAAAAAGCCAATATTTCTACATAAAACGTCTTTTTCTAGGTTGAGGTAAAAATAAAAAACAAGTGTAAACACGATAGAAGAAATGGAGAAACTTTAAACCTAGATGGCAATTTGATAATTCTAGCCAATCTTGAACAAACACATTCACAAAAGGTGATTGAAATGTTGGGGTCGTGAAACAATAAGGGATAGGGGCAGGAAATTAAGTGGAAAGTGTGTGGGGAGGACAAGAATTAAAAGGACAAAATGTGAAGAATTGGATCAAAAATGAAGAAATTAATAACAACAAAAAATTTGAAAATATAGTGATGTGACAAACTGATGTAGAAAGTTCCAAGAGGATGGATTGCTCTCAGTTCGAGTTCCTGTCCATGTTTCATAATTCCTTTGGTTTTTACAAGGACAGTCACACTCATATCCGAGATGCTGAGATTAGCGAGTCGGAGATGGTTACCGACTGGGCAGTCACTGTTGTTTCTAACGGAGCGCAGATGTTCCGCAAACGACCACCCAGTCGGCGACATATAAGTTTTACACAGCAAATGCACTAAATCGCATAGGTTACATTCTCAGCAATGCAGGTAAATACGTTTTGGATGGTGAACACGTTATTTGCCCAACGTACTTTAGTAGTTTCACATGTAAAGGGACAGGTATTACATCTGGGCCTATTACACTTTCTTTTTCCCTGTAGCCAGCTTTAGAGATATATCTCTTGGATTTAAACGAGCTGCTGACTAAATGTTGCCTCAAACTTTTACCTTTCCGAAATGCTGAAATAGGTGTGGATCCAACGATCTCATCCATTTATGTGTTTGCAAGGACAATGGACCTGAAATTCTCCAAAACAACGGCAGTAGAATACCGAAGGAACAAAGCACAAGATTACACAAATCAAAGTCCAGAGACAAGGCAAAAGCAAGAACACCAAAAGACGGAAGACCAAAGACACCACATGCCCACAAAACACACGAACGTTACATATACAACACAAAAAACTAAAGCACTAACAGTGTGAACTCTCAATAAACAAGAGTGACATCAAAAGGATGTTCTGGATGGCAACATTATGCGGATGGTAGTCAAGCACCAGAGGAACACGATCATCATTTGTCTTGTTGACTTAAGGCGTCGGTCTATTAGTCCTGTTTAGTTATAGAGCCCTGTCAAGAAGAATAAGTACATTTTCCCACACTGGACCCTGAAATCAGTATCATCACTGCAGGGTCGACGAAGTGTTAGAAATTGAGAATTCGGGATGTCATTTTTGCAGGCCAAGCAATGACAAGACTTGTAGTTGAGATAACAATGGGCATCAGTGGGGGTATAAAACACTGAAATACTAATGGCATTGTCGTGAATTTTACAAGTTATAACGAGAAAAAAACATCTCCAAAGCGCTGATGGTAAAAGTATACTTGATGGCGGGATGATAGGAGGATACGAAATCAATAAATGTTTTCAATTCTTGCTCGGAAGCTGTTGATATCCCAAAAACGTCATCAATATATCGCTTGTAAAGGTCAGGAATAGGTCCTTGGGACTCGGAGAACGTTCTTTCCTCGAGATACAAGCAAACATGCAAAGCTATCCCATTTTAGTTCCCATGGCAACCCCCTCCAGTCTTGGAAAAGAAAAGAAATCTCCGTTAAACTGAAAAGTGTTGAGGTTAGGGACTAGCTCTGTAAGTCTCAATATTATGTCGGTACTGAAATATGGATTAAGCCGCTTGTCTAGAAAAAATTTTACTGCTAAAACGGCTTCATTGTTTGGTATGCTAGTATGAAAAGCAGTAATGTCCATGGTGAAGATCCGGTGTCAAACCAAAGTGATGTCTTCCAAACTACTCGGGGCATGATTGGTATCTTTGATGAAACTATAGTCATGAATATTGTATGCAAAAAAACTTGAAATATGCTCTGTTGGGCAACTACAGGCCGAAACGATATGTCTTCCTGGGTTTGAAACTTTATTAAGTTTGGGTAAAAACGAGAAGTACGGAGTTGAAAAACACTCAGGCTTTTAGCTTTCACAGGCAAACTTTCATTTTCTATTGCCTCTAGGACAGTACTGAAGCCTCAATAAAGCCTTAATATTTCTAAGTATAAGAAAAGTACATTCTTCAGTGAATATTGACTAACGTGGAAGATAAATGCCTGCTACCTTCTATCACAGCTGAATGTCGAACCAGAAGTGTCGATTTTTGCGGTACAACAATTTCAACAATGGCTAATTGTAATAAACTATTTGAGTCAGAATAAATAGTACACTGAAATATACAGGTATTAAGACGTGTGTATCGGTTTTTTTACGTAAGTACTTACATTCAATCGAATTAAGATCTTATTCTTGTAAGAAATTTTGCTTCGCTCAACTTGATTCATAACAATCATGAAAAATGCACAAATAATTCAATATGATGTCATGCAAGAATGATGAATAAAAGGATATGGAGTAAATGCACATGAGACAAGGTCTCTACAAATACATGGTAAAAAACAAGCAAAGGAACAACGCTTTTATTGAGTATGTACTGTATCCATTTGCAGTTTATCAACTGTGGTCTTACATTTAGTGTATAATAAACATTTTTATCTTTGCGATAAAAAAAACATTCACAGCAAAAAACAACTGCGCATAAATATACTGACGTTTTACATATGAATCATATCATATTTGGACGTCAGAATGCTGCGAAATCTGGTACAAGGTTACTTTTTGGTTTTGTTCGATTCACTGGAAACGTATTTAACAAATGCATTTGTAATGTCTTCTTCATGGGAGTTTAACATAACACAGAAGAGCCATTTAATGGATGGTTTAGCCATATTGGAGAATTTAGATCCCTCTGTTTTGCATTTCTGGTAGCAACTACGATAGCCAGCCTATCAAGCAGAAACAAATTATTTATTCTTTGTTATAAACGGCCATCATGTATAATTTTAGACAGTCAAGATTGAAAACCATAAAAAGTATCTATCCAAAAGAAAGGTGAAAATAAACGTGTTTTTAGTAATATTATCGGGATTGCTTAAAAAATAAAGACCTTCCAGGACATTTCGTCTTCTGCAATGTTGTACTCTCAAGTATAGATAGTTCTTTGAAAAAACTTATAAAAATTATTACTTTGCTATGTGTCATATTAAAGCTACAGAAGTCGCAAAAAAGTAAGTGAGAACCGAACCGTTCGTCTAAAAATAATCCAAAACAACTGACATGGTACACAGTGGTGAAAAAAATCGGATGCCCCTATGTAAAAGTGCAGCTTGCATGGTGTTAATTTAACCACCTAAATGATATTATCCATTAAGGACTTCTATTGGGGTTAACCTGAACTCTTCAATATATGGGAAGAAAATTGGAGACATTTCACAAAGTTAGATCTTACAAGGATCTTCTCAAATTTATACTGTAGTGTCGTTTCTGTGATAAAAGCCTTTAAAATGACATTACATTTACAATGATAATGTGTTCCCGCAACTGTGTTTCTTTTAAGTTGATAATTTGCTGTCAGAGAAAGAAATGAAAAAACGGGTACTGTTGAAAAAACGAAAAACCGTTAAATTTATTCATGTGTTACGAGGACCTAAAGATTGTTAACGTACACTGGCTTGTCACTGATACTGCTATTTCTGCTTTCTTTGCCAAATATGCAGGGGAGGAGTTAAGAGTGTGACCTTTCCTCCGTGGTGCTACCACTGCAAGACTTAACTCCAGAACCTATAGCGAAAACGCTTTAATCATCTTACAAAATAGTTTATTCTCATTCTTCTTTTTGTTCAATATAGTGGTCTTGCGCTTATATTGAATGCCGTGACAATTAAAAAAATATACTTATTTCTAACTTTAAGGCATCCACGAAACATGCAAAATAATTGCTTTAAATGTAAGTAGACTTATTATACTTAATTATCTGGAATATCGTCAGTAATCCTATTGTACGATGTTTTTAAATGTGGTACTATTTGTCGATTTTTTGTTAAATAAAAAAATTCACGCACAACAAAATCATGAAATATTTTTAAAAAGATAAATAAGCATGAATTAATTATTCATATGATATTAATTTTCTTTATTTCATTTTCTGAAAATAATACATGTTTTTTTTTTTTTTTTTTCTTTTTTTTTTTTAATTTTATTGCCTTGTATTACATTTTTCTTAAAATTCTAGAAATTGAAAGAATTACTTTTATATCCCGTATTCAATTTTATTCACAAATTTTAAGCTTTGTCTTCTGTCGAAAAAGTTTTGCTAAAATGTATTGATATTAATGTGATATAAAGTTTACAAATTAGCATATATTGCCGACATTCCGGAATATTGTTTTCGCAACTGTCACAAAAAGTCCTGTTCATAACACTGTGCTCGTCTTAAAATGGACAGCCCTCTAGAAACTGGATCTTTGTACAATATGCCATATATCTATGCTAGAGTCTTTGTCGAGCACGTGAACAAGCAGATACCACATTACTTTCATATCAGATAGCTCAGCAAAAAGTCTGTCGAAAATGTATCAGCTGAAAATATATAAAAAACAGATTTTGTTATAAATCGTTCACAAGTAAACTAAAATTATCAGCACGTACATATTCAAGATGTTAAAAAACCAGTTCGCGAACTTACTCTGCAATTATTCCCCTTGGCAGTAATTTAAATATACAAAACTGCATGAAATTACCTCATAAGAGAACATTCCGCTTAACGTAGCAACTCATACGAGATAAACTGAAATGATTACCTTAAAATAAAAACAAAATACGTTAAAGAAAGACGTAGATGTGGGGCAATGATTTATAATTGTTACTGGAAAATTGGAGAAAAGGGTAGGGACAGGACTTTTACACGACCCCCTTTTTTGTCCCCGTTAGTCTGCTCTTGTACGCGAAATATAGATTATGTCCTTATACTGCATAAGCGGTTCTCTTTAACGTCTGTCTACAATGGTTCTCGGTCAGGCTCTCCGTATTACGACCTCACCATCCGCTTAAACAGTGCATTCCCCTACCCACCACCTCGAGACGCGCTCAGCAGATCTGTACACGGAGCCCTTGAAACCCGATTAAGGTGCCGGGTTAACTTATTTTACCGTGTTTGCAAACAAGGTAATGTATCATGTTACGTGAATGACAGCTACTTTCTACAAAAAGAAATAATTACCTACATTGTCTACAAAGGATTATCTGAATGTGACTGGTTTTGAAACTTTATTTCCTCTATCCTGGTTTTGAAACTTTATTTCCTCCATCCGTGATGATTTGACTCACAAACAATATTTACTTGCTTGAGCTTTTTTTCGGCACATTTACCAATTGATAATAGAAATAATAACACAACATATAGGCTGTTACACTTCGGGAATCTGATAAAGTCCAGCCAAAGACAAACCAAGGTATGCTAATCTTAGGTACAGCAATGTCATCTCCATTCAAGAATATGTACAATGTACGATATTTTATTTTAAATGGGCACACATCATCCATGTCTACCATCATTATTTTCAAATGGGATATTTCAGGTTTAATGAACTTAAAGTTCATAAATATATAATTTTATCTCACTTTTCTTATGTCTGCAATTCAATAAATATACTTAATTGAACTATCAATAGATAAATAAAACTCAACCCTATACTTATTTAGTGTTTCGGCAATATTATATGGCTTGCCATCATCAGGGATCTGCCGTTAGTTTCCTCATTTGGTAGAGATCAATATATTTTTTTATGTTTGTTGTATGCAATAAATGGTTCCGTTGAAAACACAGTTTTCCAAATTACATCATTTTTCAATAGGTGCGAATGTTTCATTGTATATTTCTTTATAACCTTTATACATGGGTTATATTTGGTGGAAAACCAAAGGAATTTCCTTAGTGTTTCTTTACTTCCACTTTTCAAAAGGTCAGACCTGTTACGAGTGAGAGTTTCTCGGATATTTTGATCTATTTCATCATTTTGATACCTCTTTCTTTCATTTTTTATTATAATTTGAAAGAGCTTTTCTTAATTCACGTTCATCATTTGTGTTGCGCATGTGCCTAATTGCTTCTCCCTTAATGAATCCTCTAAATAAGTGTCTACTATGACAGCTTTTCCGGTGTAAAATAAAGGAATATGTAGGTTTGAGAAATGTTTTCAAATAACTAAATACCGAAGTTACTGTGAATTTAATTTCTGCATATGCGCATTTCGAAAACTTATGTCTCTTCAGTGCAGATAAAATCTAAACGTTTGGAAGACCATTAACTCAAAGATGTTTAAAACTGATAGAGAGCAAATAACCAATATGATCTAAATGTAAAGCCAAAATCAGCTAAGGACAGAGCTTTGCATGAGGGAGATACTCCTTAGTTTTCAACAAAATTTACCAAAAATTAGATATTGTAAGGTTCAAAATAGAATCGGCTTTCGGGTCAGCACCGAAGTACTGACTACTGGGCTGGTGAATACCCTCGGGGACTAACAGTCCACCAGCAGTGGCATCGACCCAGTGGTAACAATAACTAAATACCGAAGTTACTATGAATTTAATTTCTGCATATGCGCATTTCGACAACTTAAATCAAGAATGCTATTAGCATGAAATCTGTTTCCTTTATAAATAGTTACATCCAGAAAATTTATTGATGAAGTAGATTGTTCATAGGTAAATTTCAATAGAGGATGGTGGTTATTAGCTTTTGAAAAGAAAGTTGAAATATTACTTTCTGTTCCTAAAAATACAATATAGGCATCATCTCGATATCATTCGCAAAAACAATATGTTCTTTATGTTCAAATTTTGAAAATATATTTTTCATTATTTGATACATTCAAATGTCACAGCACTCCGGACGGAGAGCGGCTCCCATCGTAACACCTATTTTTTGGATGTACACTTTCCCATTAAACTCGAATACATTGTTATCGAGCACGACTTGTAAAAGATCAATTAAATCATCCGTTGGAGGGCACTTAACCTTAAAATTTGATTTATCAAAGATTTCATAAGCTTTTCTAACAGCTGGTAATATTTCTTTAATAGGCATGTTTTAAACATATTTGTAACGTCAAAACTGACTAGCAAGCAATCTGCATTTTTATTTGGTTTTATGCGGTTTTATTTGTACTACTTCATTGATGAAATCTGTTGCGTATTTAATATACATGTATGTGTGTTGTTTTTGAGCCATCTGTACAAGGAAATAATCCACAAAATGACCAATATATTCAGTGACAGATCCTATTTGAGATATGATTGGGCGTCCTTGTGGGATGTGTATTTCAACATTTGACCCATGTTCTTCTACATCTTTTATCACAGTTTGATTTAATCTGTGAACTTTTGGAAGAATGAATGACTAAATACCGAAGTTACTGTGAATTTAAATTCTGCATATGCGCATTTCGACAACTTATGTCTCGTCAGTGCATATTAAATCTAAATGTTTGGAAGACCATAAACTCAAAGATGTTTAAAAACTGATAAAGAACAAAAAACCTATATGATCTAAATGTGAAGCCAAAATCAGCTAAGAACAGAGCTTTGCATGAGGGAGATACTCCTTAGTTTTCAACAAAATTTACAAAAAATTAGATATTGTAAGGTTCCAAATAGATATCCAGGGCCATATTTATCTTTATTACCTTCTAATAGATACATGTAATTAAGAGATATTTTATCAATTGCACCATTGGTGTACATATTTTGTATGTATGTATTGAGTTGAATTTTAAGCTTGTCGGCATCAAACTGATCAATTCGTTGATAATTGTCTGTATTTAATTGCCGTTTTACATGATATGTAATCATTCTTATCAAGAATGACTCCATTGTCTGCTTTCTTAATGATAATATTACTATTATTTCTTAAAGATGATATTACTGGGCTTTCTTCCAATGTGAGATTATCCCTATATTTTCCAATCTGCATTGAAGACAATCCATGTTTCCCTTGGAAAATAAAATTGAAGTGAGGGTATATTCCTATTTAAACTGAAATGGATGAATTTCATCCTTGTATTCATGAAACAAATAACGACGTCTTTATTTTCTACTAAATTCATCGAAATCTCTGAGCAAATATTGCGTTGTAACAGGTGAAGAGGGTATGAATTTCATTCCTCTCATAGAAGTAAATATTCATGATCTGATATTTTCGTTGATGACAAATTAACTATATGCTTTTTAGCTCAGAGTAGTTTTAATTTATATCTACTCTGTTTTTTATTTTCTTTATTTTTAGCCACCGTTTATATTTTTTTATTTTTGTATACATTCTAAAATTTCTACCCATACTTGTTGTCACAGAAACCTGAATGAAGTTCAATGCATATGAGAAAATAAAGGCACGTGGATAAGGCGTGGCTAACATAATTGATTGATCAATCAAGAAATAGCAGCCAAAATGTCTTTCAGGATTTTATTGTGTTCCTAAAAATTTTGGTCTAACACCTGAATAGTATCCTTGGTAATTTCTAGCCTGAATAATCCTGCCTTAGAGGCCCATTTATCTTGAATAGTCTTGTATCTTTTTATACAGGTTTACATGATACATTAACCCTGCAAAATGGCGGCATTGCGTTATTTTCTTTTAAGCTGTGAGATAAAATTATATAATTTTCTTTTAAGTTGTGAGATAAAATTATATAATTGACTTTACATTTAGATCACTTTGGTAACTTTTAAACATCTTTGAGTTTATGGTCTTCCAAACGTTTAGATTTTATCTGCACTGATGAGACATAAGTTGTCGAAATGCGCATATGCAGAAAGTAAATTCACAGTAACTTCGGTATTTAGTTATTTGTTACCACTGGGTCGATGCCACTGCTGGTGGACTGTTAGTCCCCGAGGGTATTCACCTGCCCAGTAGTCAGTACTTCGGTGCTGACCCGAAAGCCGATTATTTTAGAAACTTAACAATATCTAAAATTTTGTAAATTTTATTGAAAACTAAGGAGTATCTCCCTCGGGCAAAGCTCTGTCCTTAGCTGATTTTGGCTTTACATTTAGATCACTTTGGTAACCTGTTCTCTATCAGTTTTAAACATCTTTGAGGTTATGGTCTTCCAAACGTTTAAATTTTATCTGCACTGATGAGACATAAGTTGTCGAAATGCGCATATGCAGAAAGTAAATTCACAGTTACTTCGGTATTTAGTTATTTATGAACTTTTAATAAAGTTCATTAAACCTGGAATATCCCATTTGAAAATGATGATGGGTGTCCAAGTAAAATAAAAATCATATATATTGTTATCAATTATCTTGAGATCCCCACCTCTAAACCATATATTTTCTTGTTACTCATAATAAGATGCATTGTATGATGCATACTGGAATTCCCCAGGGATTGTTCCCCAACTCAACTACACCCACCATTTTAAAGAATTGTAAAATACCTGGACAGTCGAGATCCCCACCCCCAAACCATATGGTATCTTATTACTTACGACAAGATGAATCTGTGGATACGTGTACCTTCTTAGACCCCAAGGAATCAACAGTTATGTTGAAAGCAGTTGAGACTGTAGCCCCTAAACCACATATTTCTATATTTTTCATGGTTAGGTGAATTATGTCCCATTCCAGAATTGCCAGGGTGTTGTCCCCGTCTCCCCTACAGCACACAATTTTTAAGAATTATAAAATATCTTGGAAACAGTTAACATCCCCATTCCTAAATCATTTCTATAGTATTGTATGATACGATGAATTGGTTTTAGCATACCAGAAGTCAAAAACCAGAATTAATCTTATCACTGACAATGGGATGAATAGATTTAATTTGAAACATTCTAGAATCCCCGAGGGATGACCCACAGTGCCCAGAAACATGTTTAAAAATATAAAATATTGTGAAAAGATTTGACATCCCAAACCCCTTTAATATTCATGAAAAGATGAATTGGATCCCGGCAACAGTAGCCAATTTTGATGGTCTTCAGTCCCACTATTATAAGAATTCTCATTTAATCTTGAGAACAGTTGAGCTCCACCAACGAGACATAGTAATATTTCTGATAATAAGATAAATTGATTGATACATACAAAAAGCCCTCAGGGGTGTACCCAATCCATTATTGAAGATCCTGAGCCCTAATAACTGCCTTAACCATATGCAATATTAACTGGCAATAACATGAATTGGTTGATACACATGAAGGGCAGATATTAGTTCTACTAGACTAAAACCATTATAGTTTTAAGATGTTATTTTCCTGATCTTTGCGCTGCATATTCAGGAACTAAATTGTGAAAAAAAGGTTTTTTTTATATTTTATTTAAAAATCTGTATAGTCGACTTACAGATAACGATTTTGACATAAGTTATACAAAAATATATTTCTCGAAGTCAAAATAACCAATAGAAAATTTAAAGGCATATACTCATGGCTGATACAATGTACCATAAATTACTTAATTATATAGACTTAAAAGATTCCATTTAACATATCTTTACATCCTATGCAATCTTCACTAAATATAAAAAGTTAATGTCATATATACATGATTTCCTTTGTTTGGGTTCTAGTGCTGCTGATGAGGAATTAATTTCCGAAATGGCCATACAGCTCATTAAAATTATTGCAGTTGGAGTACACATATGTGTTATGGTCTCATGTTCATTTACTCCATATCCTTTCGTAAAATATGACAACATAAATAAGATAATTAATAAACAATGTATACGGGTATCTGGCTGAATAATTCTGTGTGATTTAGTCAAGTGTAAAATATATGGATAAGGGAGTACGAGTGTCAGAAATTGTGTGATTAAAATTAAAACGCTGGCCTTTTGTTTTGAAGACCTGTACTTATAGAACAACATGAGTAAAAAATTGTGAAAATCCATGTAAGAATTTTTGAGATATAGGACGTCAAAATTTAGGCAGGAAACGGTTCTCTCTAGAGTTTTTCCTTCAATTTTATTAGCTGTTTATATGCCTTAAAATATATAAAAACATTATTGAAAGTTGATAAAGTATTATAAATTGTATTTTTATGCATTTTAAAGAGACCTATGATCATGAAAATATGATACATGTACAAAAAATCTAACTAGTTTAAATGGATGAAACCCGAGGATATCGACTGCTTCTGAAATCTGACACTCATACTCTCTTTCTATCTGCACAACACAAACTTATCTTATATTTAAAATAAAAACAAATAAGTGTAAAATATTCGTTTCTGAAGGTGTTAGGTGCAAAGCTTTTAAACATGTATCAGCAAAATCAGCACAGCCTGAACATATTCCCGATTCCATTGTTGACGGCCAAACCTTTTTCTTTTTACTTTTTCTCTGCCCATGGTGTCTGTTATGCAATGTTTAAGTGCATGCTTTCGTCGCGGAGATAGCTTTTTATTCCAGTATTGCTGTGGTTTCTTAACTCGTGTGGTTGGTGAGATTCCATATGAAGTAACTGTCTGTGAAACTGGCACCTCCGACTTTGACTACTATGTCTTGATGAACTCGAAGCTTAAGGATATTGGCTGGAACCTCTGATAGTCCCTCCTTGATAGTCCCTGGGAAACACACTGAAGAATGTTTGTGAAGTTGGCTGTATGTGTTTGCATTCTGTCCAGCTGGAACTGTATTGTGACTTTCTTGTTGAGGTAGTGTCTTTGAAGTGGTTGTTCCTGGTATACAGATGGATGTTGAGGCTATTGGGTGTGTTGAAGCATGAAAATGTTGTGAATCTGACAAAGGGGAGTATGTTGGTCCGTTGGAGTAATAATTGGAGTTGGTCTCTTTCTCGTTGTCAGTGGTGGAAGTTCGGTACCAGCTGTTTGACATGTTGTGTGCCATGATGACCAGGATGAAAGAAGTGCTACAGTTGATGTCTGTTTTGCTGGTGACCCAGCTATAAAATTTAAAATATCGATATTTGGAAAGGTTTGATCACATGCAGATGTCCGTGGTGAAATCTTGGTGTTGATAATTTTGAGGGGTCGAAGTATTTTTGTCATCTGTGTTGGTACCTGCTGAAACTGTAATAGCAGGAATGGCAAATGATTTGTCTGTGATGCAACTGTCCTGGTTGAATTCGGTGTAGACACAAGTTCTTGAAAGTCGGTCTTTTTGTCGATTATTACAACTTTATCTCTGTTAGTAACTCTGTCAGTTACTCCTCTCTCCATGTTGTTTATATGGTTAGCAACAACTGATGAGGCCCTCGGTAAACAGCGGATTTCTCTGCATGGCTTGGTCGCCTGAGTAGTCTCCAGCTCCTTGGAATAGCACTTTGACAGTTCGATTCTTGCTACCCTGAAAAAAAAGAAACCTTTAAGGCAAGTGAACCTCATGACCTGATATGCCTTATAATAATATAGATTCCCGTTTCCCTTCTTTTTTCTATTCTTTAATCTTGATTGTTTTTTATCACAGTACCGCAAAATATTTATGTGGTATAGCTATCCCAACAGAGATTCATGTTCGATAACTCTTTGAAATAAAAACTGTTTAATATGAGTTAGAATGAAACGTTTTCTCTGAATAAGAAGACTTCAGAAAAACAAGTGACCGTATCTTAAACTTTAAAACAGTATGTGTTTTAATTTCTCCTTTCCACCTCAACTAATAGCGAATGGCCTTTTAATCGTTATTTTGTTTCTAGCGTTTCTGGAATAGCAGTGATTTTTCACTCTTACTTGGTATTGGTTATACCCTATTCGCCACCTATTGGCAAATAGATAGATCATGCAATAACTGATTTTTCTACCAATTTTCATGAGTATTTAATTATCTTTTTGAGAGCGATTTATTTTTGAAATAACGACTTTTGCACTAACTGCAAAGGTAAATTCATTATGTATCAAGAGTTGTCTCGCGTTGGTCGTATTTTCGTGATACTTGCTGAGTTAATTGATATTGCTAATATATCTACATAGAAACCATCCACGCTAGAAACAGAGAGTAACTTTTCTTTGATCTGTGCATAACAATTTTAAGGGATATAATGCACATATGGATAAATTTAATTAAGACGTTACATTTTGATTTGCAGATTTAAATATTCTTAAAGACGACTGGCTTTTACTTATTTGGTCCAAGGGAAAAACTCCTTAAGTACGACAGTTTCATGGCCAAAAGGTTATTTTCCTAAACATTTCTTGTGCTCCACAACTTGCCTAAAAATTTCACTTGCCAAAATGGCGAGTATAGAGTTCTTGGGACTCACCAAATGAGAATATATCTTTGGCGAGTTCCCACACTGCGATAGGGTATAAAGTATTACGATTGAGACGTTAATTCTTGATATTTGTAATCGTATTTAGTCTAGTAGATGTACTAAACAAGTCATAAATAACAGAGACAAATTCATGTGAATATGACGTTAATTGCATGGTCCAGTGACATATGTAGCTTGGTCTCGGGTAGTACATGTCAGTCTGGTAAGTGACTTGTCCTAGGTCACAATGTTGTTATGTAACTTGGTCTTTGGTAGTGCAGGTCAGTCTGGCAGTGGCTTGTTCTTGACATCAAGCCCTATGTCTAGCGACCATGTTAAGTTGCTAGGTTTAAATATAATCTCAATAACTATACGCGGTATATGATTCAATTATATTTGGTATGTAACTTGGTTTTTTGGTAGTGCATGTTAGTCTGGCAGGTAAATTGACTTTGGTCTCTATTTCTTGGTTTAGCCACTACTTCAATTTTCTTCTTTTTAATCCATTCCTTAATTACATAAGTGGTAGTTTAGTGATATCAGGTATGTAGGTTGGTGTTTGGTAGTACATGTCATTCTGGCAAATGATTTTGTTATTGCCTTTATTTCCATTCTCTTCCGACTTCACATGAAGTCTCTTTATTATTAGTTAATGACATAAAGTGATGACTCATCCTGCCCATCTTTTGGATGACACACAAAGACTTCTCGGTTTTTGTTTTGGTTTGTGTATTCTCACTAGTTATTCATTTCATTTCATTTCATAGTAGAGTAGAGTAGAGTAGAGAGTAGCGTAGAGTAGAGTAGAGTAGAGAAGACATTGAATATGGAACTTTGGATTTTTTTCCTCCCGTCTGCTCCAGCGAGATCCATCAATCACGGGGCTAAATGGGTAGGCACAGGAAATTTACCAGCCAATCTCCAGTCTTGTACACCCTTCCGAGGAAGTAATATTTCGGCAGCGGTTTTCCAATTTTTAGATCCGAGTTGCACTGACGAGATGTAAATTCATCGAAATGGGGCCTTATATGCAACAGTGAAATTCAAATGTAGTGTTGCGTGTCACTCAAATTGTAAAGGTCAAATTCCTCAGTGGAAAGATGTTCTCGATAATATCACATCCTAAGACTTTAACTTAGTTGGTCTTTAAAAACTTTCGGAATATATATATTGGACAGACAGGAAAAACTATCAGAAAAAAATGACAGTACATAGACAGCAGATTAGAGATCCCAGAACCAGAATGATTCCGTTAAGTGGCCACATTGATGAATGCGCGCGCAATTTATTTCCGAACTTCCTTGTTTTTCCAATGTACCAATTTACAAAGGAAAATACGCAGCAACAAAGAGAAAATAAAAGAGCATTAAATGTATAATGTATTATCTTCTTTTCAAAACGTTGATAATTTACCCCAACGTTAGTTATCTTTCTTGTTGCTATTGCATCTATGACGTTGCGTAACTGCTAGTAAAGCTATCCATGAATATCCCCGAAAGGGTGAAACCGGCAGGATTTCTGAGATGGATTGTAATGTGTTTATTGTGATTTCTATGCAGGAACAACTTCCATTAACTAAATTGTGATTTTTATCCCCGCACTTTTCTGAAGAAAATGCGGGAATATTGTTTTGGTCCCATCCGTCCGTCCGTTTGTCCGTCTGTCAGTCATATGGACCTTGTCAGTGGAACTGCTTCGTCATTTTTGGATTTATGGATTTAATTTTGTAATAGAATTGTTGCATATAGACTTCAGATGCACAATAAGCTTTCGGATTTTTTATTTTGGTCTTGGTGCAAACAAGAGTCCCAAAGATGTCAATCTTGACACATGTGAGCTTGTCAGGTGAACTCCTCCTACATTTTTGGATTTCTGGATTTAATTTTGTAATAGAATTGTAGCATGTAGTCTTCAGATGTGCAATAAGCTTTCGGATTTTTGATAGTGGTCTTGGTACAAACAAGAGGCCCAAGATGTCAATTTTGGCACATGTGAGCTTGTCAGTGGAACTCTGTTTTCTGAGTCAAACAGGGAAGTGCGGGAATGGCCATCATTTCTGATGGCACCATTTCTAGTTGTGTTTTGTTATGGAAATATTTTCTATAAAATATAATGGCATTTTCTACGTTTTAATATTTCATATATATATATAACGGTCTATGGTAGGAGCCCGACGGGATTAGAATTAGAGACATGAATATCGAGATTGCCTTCCCACAGAGGGATTTGGCTGTTCTTCGAATGCACAGACATTACAGACAGATTACACTGCTCCCGCCATCTCTGTGTGAATCCAAAGGGATGTCAAATAGAGAGAACCACAAATTTAATTTTACACGTAATATGAGACTTAAATATATAAATTAACCGAAGGTGTTTGGTGGTCTAGTGGTACCGTATCAGACTCTCAACCCGTAGAACCTTGACAGAGGGGGTTTGAATCCCACTGGAATCAACAAAAATTTTATATTCAATATTAAAAGACTCAGACTCTGAATCTGAATTGATAAAAACAGATGAAAAATACATCACAGGCAGATGATTTAAGCCAAATTGATTGATTTCAATTTTTTTTCAATGGGCAAGTTTCCACGTTGACTGGATTTATAGACAGTTTATATATATAAGTTCCTTTCACAAAATGTAGGCTGATGTCTGAAATGAGCAAATATGATATTAACAAAAATAAATATATATTGGAAAGTTCTACTTGAAAGTACGTTTTTTTTCTTCGTGATAATAATCTATTTTCTTGATTATCTTTCCCTGTTTATATTGTAAACACCAATAATACATGTTCCTACTGCAGACAAGGGCACCCTGTCGAAAAGTGGAAATTAAAGTAAATTTGTATTGCAGAAAGGCTTTACCTACCGAAAGGGGGTAAATCTTTCATTTTGGTCATACTGCAAGTGATATTGTGCTTATTCTTCAATACTGATGCTATACCTGAGATGGTTTATCCTGTAAATTTTTAAATACATAACTTTGAATTTTTTTTTTTACAAAGTACACGCTTGTTATTGAATTTTTTTTATTGTACGAAATATTGTCACAGCAATAGACATTTTGAAATCTGAACAGATAGTTATACATGTACTTCTCTATCGTGGAAAAATGTAAATTAGATTAATCAGTTAAGGAGGAGACAAATTAAGAATCGGTGGGTACTAAAGAGACTAAAGAAGTTTCGACTAGACTCATATTGATTTTTTACTGGTTGAATTAATGTTTTCATAGAACACCAAAACACCGAAGTTACTGATAATTTATTTTCTGCATATGCGCATTTCGACAACTTATGTCTCATCAGTGCAGATAAAACCAAAACATTTGGAAGTCCATTAACCAAAACGTGTAAAATCTGATGGAGAACAAATAACCAAAAGGGTCTAAATAGAAAAGCCAAAATTTAGCTAAGGACAGAGCTATGCATGAGGGAGATACTCCTTAGTTTTAAACAAAATTTGGTAAAATTTCGATATTGCAAATTTAAATAAAATCGGTTTTCGGGTCAGCACCGAAGTACTGACTACTGGGCTGGTGAATACCCTCGGGGACTAACAGTCCACCAGCAGAGGCATCGGCCCAGTGGCAATAAACACCAAAACACCGAAGTTACTGATAATTTATTTTCTGCATATGCGCATTTCGACAACTTATGTCTCATCAGTGCAGATAAAACCAAAACATTTGGAAGTCCATTAACCAAAACGTGTAAAATCTGATGGAGAACAAATAACCAAAAGGGTCTAAATAGAAAAGCCAAAATTTAGCTAAGGACAGAGCTATGCATGAGGGAGATACTCCTTAGTTTTAAACAAAATTTGGTAAAATTTCGATATTGCAAATTTAAATAAAATCGGTTTTCGGGTCAGCACCGAAGTACTTACTACTGGGCTGGTGAATACCCTCGGGGACTAACAGTCCACCAACAGAGGCATCGGCCCAGTGGCAATAAACACCAAAAGAAAGAAAGAAATAATGGTGTTTTTCAATTGTTGATAAGTCAACAAAAGAAAGAACACATTGTTGATATTCAAAATATTTTTACATTTAGAAATTTTAAGAATCGTTTTCAGTGTATTTTCAATTTTCAAACGAATATGATGAAAATCCGGAATGTTATTTTTCCACACAGCAATCGGATTCTTCGTTAACTGAAGTATCATTTACATTATTTGATGTCGACAATTTCGGACAATGCAATTGCAACAGGATAACAAATCGCAACTTCAAAGTGGAAGACTGCCTGTCATTTTAATTGCTTATTTACTCCCATTTGAACCTGAAAAAGTACCATGACAATAAAAATACTGTTCATATCATTGTTTTATGAAGAAAAAAAACACACACAAAAGGACTAATGGTTCATTTCAGGCAAACTTGGATTGTTCGTTTCAGACTCACTTACTTTCCTAAAAGAATGAGGCAGGTCGCGTATGACGGCACAAAAAATCGAGTAAACCATAATGTCCTTCGATTCGTAAGTGATGATTATAGACGCAAAAGGCAAACATACTCGCTATAATATCCGCAAACAAAAACTTTGGATGATTACCGGAACCCCGACCGTTCATGGTTCTAGAACTATTTGTCATAATATTACTTCGTAGGTGCCGAAGTGTAAATTTTTATCACTTTTGAGACACAACAGTTCCTATTTTAGCGGTGTTAGATTTCCTTGTCTTGTACCCAGACGACATTTCTGTGTGGATTTTAGTATATTTTAGAGAGAATACAGTGAGAAATAAAATGAAACACCTGTGAAAGTTTGAGACAAGAGAATCTCAGACACCCTAGGGGAAGATTTCAATCATCTCGGACTCAGCAAGCTTCTTCCGAGACTAGAAATCTTATCCTTGGAGGGCTGAGATTCGCTTGTCTCGCACTTTCTCTGGTGTTAGATTCTTCCAATCTTTGTGTTATAGGTTTATATCAAAGTAATATTTTGTTTTTGAAAAAAGTGTTTTTTTTTCTAATTTTGTTGGCTAATATATTACTTGGGATGAAAAATCGCATGAGAAAAAGGACGCTTCAAAAAAGGTCAATCCTATCGCAACAATTGATAACATTTATCATATCGTTTTACATTTGTTGTCTACGTTTACGTTTCAAGAATTGTTTCTTATATAAAGTAAAAAAACATATGTAAAATATTTGACATGGCTCAAAAAGTTTTATGAGTGTTAAATACCCTATTTTGCCTTTTCTTTGATTTGATTAAATTTGATGATTGGAGTATGAACCGAATACAAAAATTACTGTACGGGAAATTTTCGCGGTTCTCAAAATACATTTAATTTCGCGCAATCTTGAAATCGCGGTTACTGGTGAAGCCACTAATTCAACCAATTACATTAAAATATTCGTCACAGTTTTATTTTTGCGCTTCATCCTTTAACGCGAAAATAAAACTGCAGCTAAAATTACCAGGTTTAAAGTAGGTGAACTTGTAACAAAGAAAACTACATTTTGTATGGAATACAAAATACTAAATACCGAAGTTACTGTAAATTTAAATTCTGCATATGCGCATTTCGACAACTTATGTCTCTTCAGTGCAGATAAAATCTAAATGTTTGGAAGACCATAAACTCAAAGACGTTTAAAAACTGATAGAGAGCAAATAACCAATATGATCTAAATGTAAAGCCAAATTCAGCTAAGGACAGAGCTTTGCATGAGGGAGATACTCCTTAGTTTTCAACAAAATTTACGAATATTTAGATATTGTCAGTTTCCAAATAGAATCGGCTTTCGGGTCAGCACCGAAGTACTGACTACTGGGCTGGTGAATACCCCCGGGGATTATCAGTCCACCAGCAGTGGCATCGACCCAGTGGTGAAAAAGACGATATGGATATTTTGTCATTTTTGCTTGATATATCTCGTTATATTCTTAACATATCTTCAGAGATGATCGATAATCCATGGAACTGTAAGCGATGATATTTTGGTACACTTTCAGTTTAGAACCCTTTCGCTATTTGCCGTCCCATTAATTTAAACAAGATGTCGAAACGTGAACAAATTTCATATTCGTTGTGCTAACAGATGATTGTCAACTAAAGGAAATCATCAAAATATTTTGGTCTTGATTTTGTCTTCAATCCATCAGTTTCTAAACTTTTTGAGTATTTTTTTTAATATAATATTGGAAATGGAAAGAATAAAAATAAGTGTGGTGTTAAATAACACTTGCTGTTTTCATTTTGTTTGTTGTATTTGTTTTGAATACTATATGGTATTAGCTTGTTTCAAAAATAAAACATTCAAATTGTAGCAGCATTTTTTGTAAATTAAAGATGCTGTATGTGAACATAGACCGTGTCATGATTTCAAAAGTTGCAACAAATATCCAGTCAAAATCCTAATTGTGTTACTGACGTTGTAAGTGAGGGTCCTCATGGGGGGTGTCCTAGGAATCAAATAATCATTAAATTTTTGCCCTGGTAAACAAATAATCATTAAATGTTTACCATGGTAATCAATAAATTTTTGGCTTAGTAATCAAAAAAATATATAAAAATACAAGCTAATAATCAAATAACCCTTAAATAAATGCCCTCGTAATTAAATAATCATTAAAAAAATGCCCTGATAATCAGGTAATCAAGAAACCCATGAGGGGCCTCGTAAGTAACTGAATAGCGAAGTTACTGTAAAATAAATTTCTGCATATGGCCATTACCACAACATATGTCTCTAAAGTGCAGATCAAATCAAAACAAAAATTGGAAAGATTTTTCAAAGTTGATAGAGAACACATCATGACCCCGGCCATCAAGATTGGTCCAAAACAAATTCAGCCCAAAATATACGACTCTTTGACATCAATTTCAAATGAAAATCCTAGTATTCAATTTCATTTCCTTAAAAACATACTTGTTTACTCCCGACAACTCTCACGTATAAAACTGCTGTCGCGCTGTCAATCTAACGACTCTTAATTTTTTATGTCAACTTACTCAATCTTCAACATTTCAACTGGACTATATTTTCTTTTAATACATGTACATATGACGATCTGTCGGTTATTATTAAATTATTAGATTGCTCTTTCACTTGAATGTTCAGCGTTGTGCTATAATCAATCAATTTGTACTATTGATTGATTGATTGATTAATGCAGTATTTCATCTTTATTATTAATTTTGAACAATTATAATTGATATATAAAAAATATCCACATAAAACCATACATACAAATAAAAACAAGTGTGATTAGTATTAAAAACATATTTTTTATTATCAAGTATCACCACGTCATAAACTAAGGATTGATTAATTTAATATCACATTAATTACTTTTTAGATTTGAAAGATTTTGTCGCCAGCGACATTTATAAATACGTCTTTAAGAGAACCAGCATTGTAAAAATCGAGTTTCACATCGGAAACATCCAAACAGTCAACAAAAACATGGTGGACTTAATAATAGCAGTTACGCGGAATTCATTCAGATAATGTATCTGTATACCACAGGTTCTGACAGACTAGGGGTATGTCCCACCATTTCTGGGCTACCAAGAACTATAGAAGTTAAAAAAAACAAAAACAAAAAAAAAACAAAAACAAAAACAAAAAAACAAAAAACAAACAAAAAACAAACAAAACAAACAAAACCAGCAAACCCTCCTGTTAAATAGTTAAAAATTGGGAAAATACCTGCATTCAGTCTGTGACCGTTGAGGATATATGTACGAAAAATACCAAAGTTGCATAAAAAACGGTAAATTTCGTTATGCTGTACACGTGTTTCAAGGATTAACCTCTCATCAGCAGCCTTTAAATCAAATAATATGGAAAGCCCAATCCAAAAGTTTGCAAAAAGAAGTACTCATTACCAAAAACATAGAAATAGGAGGCCAAATCCAATACCAATATCATCCGAGTGCCATACACGGAATAAAGCCTCAGTATTTTCAAGTGGTTAGAATTTTGATAAAAACAGTAAATTCTATAAAGCGCAAGGTAAAATTTTCATGTCAGACTATTTGGCTGGTGAATACCCTCAGGGACCTCTGGTCCATCAGCAGTGGCATCGACGCAATTGTTCAAAATACAAAAAATACCAAAGTTGCACAAAAAACCCGGTAAATTTCGTTATGCTGTACACGTGTTCTAGGAGTAACCTCTCATCAGCAGCATCAAAATCTAATAATATGGAAAGCCTAATCCAAAAGTAGTCAAAAAATAGTACTCATTACCAAAAATATCGAAATAGGAGGCCAAACCCAGTAACAAGGATATCTACCCAGTGCCATATACGGAATGAAGCCTCAGTATTTTTAAGTGTTTATAATTTTGATAAAAACAGTAAATTTCTATAAAATGCAAGGTAAAATTTTCATGTCAGACAAGTCTGAAGTTAGAATCGCTGAAATTGCAAAGTTTTGACTACAGCATCTTAAAAGACTGAAACGTGCAAATTAGTGCAATCTCTCTTTATTTAGCTCACCTGGCCTAAAAGGCAATGTGATCTTTTGCCATCGCTTTGTGTCCGTCGTCCGTTTACAATTTCAAAAATATTTTCCTCTGAAGCCACTAAGTCAATTGTAACCAAACTTGCCCTGAATCATCCCCAGGATATGCAGTTTCAATATTATATTCGATTAGTCCGAAGACCAAACAACATGGCCACTGTTACTAAAAATAAAACAGGGGTTAATTGAAGTTTTTTTTTGGAAAATAACTAAAACTCGTTCCAAATATCAAAAACCTGATTAAGTGTAAAAATAATCAGCATAGCAAGATCTACCAGTCCAATAATTTTGAAGATAATCCGGTAATCCTTCTTGGAGTTGTTGCCATTTTTCCGTAAGTTTTTAAAATTTATCACTTTTTATAACAGAGATCAACTTTAAATTGCAAAAATTTTCAGCATATCAAGATCTACCCATCTAGTAATTTGAAGAAAATTTAAACACCTATGTATACATTGTTGTTCGTTATTTGTCCAAACGTTAGATTTTATCTGCACTGAAGAGACAAAAGTTGTCGAAATGCGCATATGCAGAATTTAAATTCACAGTAATTTTGGTATTTAGTTATTTGTCAAATGTTCTTAATTTTATACATTTTGTCTTATTTTTCAAAAGCGCTTTGAGATAAGGTCAGGTTTGAATTTTGAAAAGTTATTCATCTTATCCAGATCTTCAATTTCTAATTGTGCCTGATAGGTTCGTATCTCATCCAAGATGGCCGCCACTAGGCAACATAGTTTAACATAGGACCCTATGGGAAATTGCTATACATTGTCAATTCTTGACAACCATTTCATACATCAAGTTGATATTAATTTGGCATGGTAAAATGATGGCCCCTAAACAAATGAATGATTTTAGTACTGATCGCAAATGCAAGATGGCAAAAACCGAGAACCATAGTTTAACAAAGAATCCAATGGGAAAATGTTGTAAATTGTTAATTCTTGAAAACTGTTTCATTAAACTATTTGATATTAACAAGGCATGGTAACATGATGATTCATTAAACAACTGTTTGATTTTGATACTAATTATAAATCCAAAATGGCCGATACTGCAAATCATAGCGTAACATTAGACCTTATGGGGAAATATCAAAAAGAAAGGAAATGGGGTAATCGTCAAGGAGACAACATCCATCTCAAGGTTAAAACGACCCAAAACAAAGCATCTAGGGGTAATCGTATGGTCTTTAACACAGTGAAGAACTTCACACCGTATAGCAAGCCTAAATGGTCCCCCAAAAAAGGTAATAAAGAGAATAAATGAATGGAAACAAACCACATCCAATAACCCAAACATCAAGAAACTAAAATTTTATAAGAAAACAAGGACAACCCAATCCTGTATGTGATGTCTGCTAGGTATGTCTGTCCGGCCATGTATGTCTGTACCCTGAGCAACAGTAAAGAGCTTAACAGCTCTATAAATTGTAAATTGCTAATTCTTGAAACGATTTCATATATCAAGTTGATTTTCACTAAGCATATTAACATGGTGGTAAATAAACAGATATGTGATTTTAGAACTGATCATAAATCTAGAATGACCGCCACTGCAGATCTATTTTTAACATCGGACCCTATGGGAAAACCTTGTTTATTATTGAAAACCGTATCTTACATCGAATTGATATTATCATGACAGTAATCTACCAGCTGATTGATATACTGCCAATCAAAAAACTAATGGCTGTCATCTCAGATTAATCATTTAACCCTGTTGGCAGATTTAATCATATCAGTAGCTGCCAGGGGAAGGACACAGGCTCGTGTGGATCTCTTGTTATTCTAACAGTTCAATGTGATATACTTGATAAAGAACGAAGAGGAGTGATTGCCGACATTTATAAAACAATTATAGCAGTAATACGGTAGCGTTTAATATCAACGAAAGTTTCCACATTTGTTCCGGAACCAGACGTAATGAAGTGCCGTTCTTGCTCTAAGTGCTGATCTTTTAAAATGTATGTGCCAACAGATTTCCACTATAGTGTCTCAGATATTGCTGTCAGAAGACATAATGAAGTTATACTCCTGACATAATTTAGTAGTTGTGTACTGTCGAATTTTAATACATTTTGGCGAGCTTTCACTTTAGAGGAAGTCAGCAGAATTAAAATTGTGTTGTGAATTTTCAGTTAATATCTTATGTCATCAGTTGTGAAAATATCGGTGGCGTGATTGCAGTCAATCTATTGGTTATTTTGGTGTATTGAGGTATGTCTCAAACAATAAACGTGTATTTAGTCACAAAACATATTTTGAAAGAATGTCAAAAAATTTTATTTGATACAATATGAAAAAAAATATAAATAAAGTTATACTCTATCAGCAAATACATCGACAAACGATTACCGAAGCAAGAAAGAGGAAAGGGGAAATTCTAAAATCATAAATCCAAACTCACGGCAATTCACAGACAACACAATGAGGCAGTATGACAAAAACAAATAAGCAAAAATGAACAAGCACGCCAAAAAAAATAAATAAATAAATAAATAAATGAAAAAATAAAAATAAAATAAATAAAGAACTAACAGTGTGAACCCCTATAAAACTGAGGTATCATCAGGTGCTCCGGAAGGTCAAGCATGATCTGCTCCGCACATGGCACCCGTAACATAGCCGGCTAGAATATGATGTTGAAAGATCTGTTTTGTGGCTGTTTGGTTAATGTCATTTTCTAACCCTTAGACAAAACAAATTAAGATCCATGGTACGTGTTACTTCTCTAACCCCCAAACAACACCATGGTAGACGTTAGACGTTTAAAAAGCTTTTAATAATCTATTAAGTATTTAGACATTAGACATTAATTAGGACAATTCGGTACCCCATACATCAACAACGATTGATTGACTGATTGAATATTGTTTAACGTCTACTCAGCAATATTTCAGCTATATCAAGACGAGTTTGTTAATAAATAATCACTTTGGGGTATGGAAAGGGCCATGGGACGGGAAATTCTGACTGCCACTGGAAAAGTAAGGTGAAATCGTCAAGGGCGGGGAATTTAATCACCCCCAAAAAGAGCTTGCTACAAGTGTTCTTTAACGTGCAGGAAGCGTGGCATTTCTTCGAACACGTGGACCTGGGTTTACATCCCATCCGAAAGATGTGTTGTGTATTTATTAATCCCGCACAAACACGGAATGGGTCCTTTTTCTATATCCCGGGACCCTCGGGGTCAGCCTCCGTTTAGAAGGGGTCACACCCCGCAAGCCGGAGATACTAGTTATTTTACGAAAGGATATGGAGTAAATGAACATGAGACCATAACACATATGTTAACTCCAACTGCAATAATTTTAATGAGCTGTGTGGCCATTTCGGAAATTTATTCCTCATCAGCAGCACTAGAACCCAAACAAAGGAAATCCAAAATTTCAAAAAATGTTTAAAATGCATAAAACCAAAGGAAATCCGAATAATCAGAAATATCAAATATAGTTAAGGAAAAAAACTACGATGGAGGGAGTTAATCCTTAGGTTTTAGGTCCAATTTCTATATCTCGGGGTTCCCTCGGGTTCCTCTGTTAGGAAGACTCAAACTCCAAGCTCAGAGGATGCTGCGGACCTATTCATAAGCCGGGACCGCGCACGGCGACATCAACAACGAAGACAAAAGTAAAAGATTACAGTGTGATATACAAGACAGCACAAAAACTAAGGCATTGACAGTGCGAACTCGGACTGAAAACCGGGAGTATCATCAGGTGTTCCGGAAGGGTAAGCATGATCTGCTCCACACGTGGCACCCGTCATACTGCCAGTTAAAAGTCCGGTTTGTCACAGTCGGTGTTAGTCAGCCCGGTAACAAACTCTGGATCCATCCAAAGATATCTGTTCTCATTTGTGAAATAGGTTTATTATATTAATATTTTTGTAGTTGTGGTTTTATTCCGGGTTCTGCAAGATAGCTGTACAGATATAGAATATCCACATTTCCAATTAAATACTGCACTTCTATTAATTTGAGTGATTAATTGTCTGAATATTGATTGACAGGTTAAAATAGTTCCTTTTGTCGTAGATTTAAGTACTTTGAAGACCCTTTTCTCAAATTCGAGATGTAAGTCCAATAAAATGCGGAGCTAATGGTTTCTGTTGTTTCTTTTATCTTAAGTTCTAGGGGGATATATTGATGGGATCCATTTAGCAAAATATACGTTATTAATGGAAAGAACATCATCAATATATCTATAAGTGATATTGAAGGATGTAGCATTTTTTATTTAATGATGTTTTACGAGTCACTGAATTTATTAGTCAATATCAAATAAAAAATCACAGGTGAACGACGATATTGTTATCTGTTTCTAGTTACAGATCACAAATATCAGAAAGAGTAAAGTTGTTTTTGCTTTTTTGGTACATATTCTAAAACCAAAAGGATAAACATCGAATGACACCAGAAATAAGGTTGAACGTTTAATAAAACCATAAAGTTTTGTCAGAAAACGAATTGGTAAGAGCTACATTTATAATAAAAATAGATGTAAAAACATATTATCTTTCACGCTAGTACACGTACCGAGATAATTGTAACTTCACTGTTTGAAGAATCAGAACTTTTTGTGTATTAAAGCTGTACTTAACTGTACTTAAGTTTGAAATGTGTATGATCACATCACAAGTACAAATGGTTGTTTTGTGAGATCTTTATTTCAGTTTATTATGTTTTAATAATTACAATAAAATCATTTGTGATCTCAATTGCGATCCTTTTGGTTATTTGCTCTCTACAGCTATTATACATCTTTCGATTTCTGGATTTCCATTTGTTTTGATTTAATCTGCACTGACGAGACGAAAGTTTTCAAATGGGCAATCTCCAGAAAGTTAATTTACAGTAACATCTGTTTGTTGCTATTGAGTTTGCTTAACTTTATGATGTATCATATTCCAACGTTTTTGATGATAACTTATAATAATTTGCATTTTCTTACTGAAGAATCGAAGCTGGTTGTATTGTCTAGAAATGTAAATTAACGATGTCCTTGTGGTTTTCCTGGATTTATGACTAGTTTGGTATATGCTCAAGTTGTTTAATGCGGTACACGTTATTTGGTTTTAGTGGAGATCTAGAGAAAGGTAAAACCTTAACATACATTTTCAATAAAATATAACAGTTTACACGATAATACATTACATGTTAGGATTGATACTTTGAGGCCAAATTTTATCAATTTAACCAATCGTAGTGTACATGATAAGTTTGTACATCTCAGAAATGAAATCAAATGAAGACACAGAACATATCATATAAAATTCAATTTAATTTTAAATCGTAAATATGATATTTATTGAACGAACAGTACATATTAGATTAAATTCCATTTTTATTTTCATCAATGCGTTAGTAACTGCTCACTTTCAGTGTTTCGTCTGGTTCAGTCCAGACCAGTCGTTGTTTTCAACGATAGCGAGGCTATTGACTGTGGTACGCAAAGTTCAAGCCGCCTACACAAAGTGTGAGTAGTCAAATCTATAAAATAACACGAAATCTTGATTCCGACCGTAGCAAATATAAATCTACCTTGGAGTTTTCAAACTACAGAGAGTTAAAAAGACAAAAATTGAGAAATTCTTCGAATGTTGAATATTTCAAGCATACAGTATACGATCATTGATGATGGAAATTTTGTCAGCATCATGGCAGTCAGGTCTATCAAAGTTGTCTGCCTTGCATGAATTAGCTCCCCTGTCCCGTAAAATTTTANGGGGGGGTAGAAAGAACACATATTTGAAATTGACTTGGATTTAATGTGCTTGAATTAACTATATCTGGTGTGTAATTGAATTTTCTATTTTGTACAATTATGAATCAAGTTTGGTTACCCACTCACAATATTTTGATTTTTTTTTAACATGGGAAATAATTTGACATGTGGTCCCAATAGCTGAAAATCTAATCCGACCATTTACAAACTAAAATGTACGAAAAAATGTTGTAAAGCATAAATCGGCAATTTTGTCGCTTGTGGAACACATCAATAAATTTTTATTTGCCGCGTGCCTGGATGACTGAATAATTTTTTTAATATACATGTATATATAGTGTTTGTTGAGAAAAAATAACATATTTTACAGTAAAATGGAAACCCAAACAAACCACAAAAGGAAGTATGTAAAAGTTAATTTCACTGAGGAAGGCAAGATCAAAACAGACGACGAGAGGGATGGCCGTGCTAGGGCGGATGCATATTACAGTAGAGGAAAAACCTTAATTAATAAAGAAGAAGAAATGAAGTCAACAACAGGGGCACATGTTCATGTAATATTTATCCGAAATTGGTCAGGCGGAAAGGTGAAAGTAAGCAATATATAAAATTGGTTGTGTAACTGAGTTTGTGTCATTTTTCTATTTCCTTAAGCAAGTCCGTTTTTTTTTTTTTTGCATATGGTTTTTAAAACACAGTTTGTAGTCAATACTGGTAAACTTTAAAAGACGGTCATATAACACATGTAACATTAAAGTTAAAATGTATGTAAATACCAGAGAATATAGTTCATCATTCCAGCAATTACTTGTCAAACTTACTTACTTAATCCTTTTCGTGCTTGGTTGCACACAAGACCATAAATATTGTCAAAACTGCTGTATAATATTATCATTGTTATGTATGAAATGATGCCCCAGTATATGCGAGGATATAAAAGTTCTACTGTATTTCCACAGATGAATATGTGCATCACACATTTTGGTTACGAATACAGTATCGGCATAATAGATTGTAGTTTTACTATTGTCATCTGGGGGAGTAAATCCTAAAATTATGTTGTTTTGCGACATGTTAGCTGGGTCTGAAATGGATACTTACGGTCGTAAAATCTACGATTTACAATGCCCAGAGGAAATAAAACACATTATGATTATCTTTAAACCACAAATATAATTTGACACGTTAAGTGAGAAAGCTGATTTAAGATGCATGGCGGGAGCAGTGAACTTTGTAAAATCTATTCATTTAAATACATGAAATAAGAGCCGAATCCCTCGATGGGATGGCAATGCAATTTTGTGTGTCACTCAAATTGTTAAGGTCAAATTCCTCAGTAGAAAGAAAGATGATTTCGATAATATCACATCCTAAAACTCTGTTGCATGGTGTCCGACTTCAGACGCATTTAATTTATCTTTCAAGATGAAGAACACCAATAAGAGCGTTGTTCCATTGCATGGTTTAATCATGTTTTTGTAGAAACTTTGTCTTATATGCATTTACTCCATATCCCTTCATTGTTATTGCATGCTCATTCTGAAGAAAATATTACTCTTCCAAGTTTATCAATGTTGTCTTCAGACGTTTTGTGTAATTTGATTTGATCTGCACTGAGGATACATAAGTTGTCGAAATGCACACCTGCAGAAACTAAATTTTAGCAACTAAGGTGTATATCTAAACTGAGAAAAGATTTTTTTTTTAATAGGAGTGGCGATCTGAAGGGTTTCCAGAAATCAGAATCGCAGAAGAGAAAGAAAATGATGCTGAAGGAAGTGAAAGTGTTCATTCTCTGCAGCCTCCACCAAGTCCTACAAGGGGTTTACAAAACTTGCCTACTACAAGTGGCCAAACAATAAATGGAACACAATAAAAAAAAAGACATTTGCAGAATATGCAATGTGCAATGCGCCAGTGAAGCTGATATAAACAGCAACTGGATTCAGTGTACGAAGTCTTGTGGGTGGTGGGTCCATGCACGGTGTTGTGGGATTCACTACCCCTTGACAGAGTCTGGACTAGAAGCTTTAAACAAATGGACAAAGGATAGGTTTTTTGCCCAAAACATATCCCCAAACTATAACTTGAGTTATTAGTAATGGTTTGTTTTCAGCTTATAGAGTTTTCCATTTTACATAATTTTAATTTTATTATTTTTTCTCTAATGATATGTCAAGTTTAAACTGGTTTTGACCCGTTAGATAAATTTCCTTTATTCAACGTATGTTGAATAAAGCCCCGTGCTATTTCCCGCCAAATCTATTCGGAATACAATTCTCGGTGATTATCATTGATCATAAGAGAAAAAGATTAAACCACTTTATCCCGATTATTACCATATTTTATCCACTCTCGATAGTTAAATTTTAAAATTTTAAAATGCTCGGCAAGCCTCGCAATTAAAATTTTAAAATTTAACTATCTCTAGTGGATAAAATATGGTAATGAACGGGATCTTGTGGTGTAATCTATATTTCTTGTTTTATGATATTCTATCTTTGTTCTTTTTTGATTTTGTTGTTGTTTAATTATTGCTGTTGATAAATGAAAAGAAGTCAGCAGTTTGAGTTAATCATATCAAGCTCTCCAATATCAAAAGTCACAAATCAGTGGTTAATTTTGACAGGAAGTTCCGATTTTTCAATTTGACGATGCTAGAAATCTGTTTGAGGTTATAACATGCATCTGTTTGAGTGTAAGTGAGATTATGTGCAGCAATTATTCCAAACTTTCCATGACGCTTTAAATCACATATTTTGAAATCAATATTCAATTATTTTTCTTGTCCAAACTGACATTGGATTTGACATATCCAATTTTTATTTCACCATCTATGTGGCAGTTGCCGTTATGGAGCCGAACATACCTATCCTTTCCTGAGCTAATTATTTCAATTTCGGTATTTCATACTGCAAATGCTTGGTTTTAAATATTTTGTTTTTATTGTCGCATTGTAGTGGATGTGATCTTTTTTGTTTTTCTCTTCTGTCGTTTTGCAGTGCCTTTGGACCACAACCCTCAAAGCGATCAGCTAAACTCGGATGAAATTATCTCAGTGTATTAAACTGATCCTACGTATTGTTAACCAATACAAAAAATCAGAATGACGCGGATAAGTATACTGAACAGCCAGAATGGTGTGTTTTTTTCTGTTCGGTATACTTATCCGCGTCATTCTGATCATAATGTATTGGCTTAACAATAAGATCAATTTTACACGGAGAATTACATCCGAGTTTAGCTAATCGCTATTGAGGGCGTGTGACCTATTTTGAATGACATGTATAAGCAATAAAGATAATTTGGAAGGAATTTATGGAATATTGGTAAACGCCGATAAACCTCTTCAAAAAAGATTTTGATTATTTTGTTCTAACTGCAAACCCTGATCACCAATAATGATATTTCCAAATGATACATATAAGAAAGCATACCAGAAAGTTAAATTATTTCATTAGACAGTTCACTTTCTACATAATCAGACTCTTCAGCTAAATAATCTTCCAACTCAGCACAAACATTATAATAAATTTGCACGGTATCATTCTTTTTTAAACCTTTGATTAGTTTTTGTTCGTTACCCACTTTGGTATCTGGCAACATATCAACAACTTTCAAAATCTCAGATATAATATCTTCTTTGCTTTTGTTCTCGAGATTTTCATGTTTTACCCGATCCTCTTTGAGGACATATACTTTTTGTAATTTGACACCACTGAATTTTCCGGTGGATGCAAAATGCTGTTTGTATATAGCCCAGTTTTGCGACCTATTAGTTTAATCATGCAAAGAGTGTCACTTAGCTCCTGACCAGAAAGAGAATGATGAACATTTGGTAATATTGGGGTCTGAAGGTAAGCGTGCAGTTCTCTTCTCATCATGAATATCTCTCTGTAAAAAGCAGGAAATCTATATGTAGCCGATTCACTACTGTTGGAATCAGTTTTGTCTTAATTTCCTTAGCATTTCTGCTTTCCTGCATACTCGTTTCCATATTAAAGGGGTTGGAACTCCAGGAGGAAGGAATGATTTTATTTACTTCTTCGTGTATGAAGTCCGCACCTTGTCCTTTTGTATTAGCACCAGAGTCCGTAAATGATTCAGTCTTGTTCATTTCAATTGCGAGGTCATTGGGGTATTGAACCGCGTAGGAATAATTCCTTGTAATTTGGATGATTACCAGCGAAGAACATCGAGGAAAATAATATCCTCGCCGCTAGCATGTTGTTGTGGTTATTTTTTCTAATTGCTTCATTGTAAAATTTAAAAGAAAGTAAAAATGAAAATACCAAGTCAAACATATAAATATAATTTGGGTCCTGTACCTCATCTTGCGCCCACTCAAAATACGCCTCAACTGAGGGCTCTGAGTCAACAGAACATGCATGTCTAGCAAATGGCAATACTAGTTCACGTGAAGCAGATTCCAAAAAATTTGTTTAGTTCTGTGATGGCCCTTTCCAGCTAAAACAACCTCTTGTGTACGAGGGATTCTAAATCCTAATAACTTGACTAATGGCTGCAAAATTGGCCAACACTTTTTCAAAAGACAGCGTGCCATGTTAATTTCGATGTGACCAGGGCCTGGTCGAATGATAATAAAATAGAATAAAATCTGGAGTATTTGAATGACATTTTTCTTTTGTATGATCGTCAAAAGACTTTTTTTCTAATATTAAATGACTTATCACATATGCTTCACTTGAAGTAATGTTGTTGTAAGAAGCGACTTCCAAAAAGATAAGGAAGGCCATCTGACTAAATTATTGTCAATTTTCGTGTATTTGTCAAGTCGCACACATTTTGAAGATTTTCAATATCGGATTGAACAATTTTTTTCGTTGTTAGGATTTACCATGACTGGCTCACCAACAGTCACAACGGGAGGTTTTATATGTTGGGATCTAGTGTTTCAGTAAGGATCAAAACCAACGGGATGAAAGTTATGGTCATGGCCACACTTTGGACATGATACATGGGTGTCTGGATGGACGAAGCTACATTTTGTGCACACTTGATTTTGATATCTTAATTCCTGTTGTTTGATAGATATATCAACTTTGTCGCGCAACTTCCGATATTCGTCAACAATTTGCTCAGAAAGAACCTCGGAAAGAACTGCACTTATAAATTAGATTTATAGCTCTGAAAAAAATTAACGTACTTTAGCTCAAATTGGTCTTCTTTATTTATAACCGACCCTAAATTGCAAATTTTGTAATTTTGCCACGCTGCAGGCATTAAGTCTTCCCTTGATTGAATATTGCTGTCGTGGTCAGTTTCAAAGTGACTTAAAAATGTGCAAACATCACATGGGTAGAACCTTTTTTTATCCTACCGGACGTTTTTCTAATTTTTTGATTGTTATCAATTGCATTCTGGACGTACCCTGTGGGACATTTCATTGGTTCTGACTCACTACTTATATAATCGTGTACCGTTGTGTAACTTCCTGAAGGTTCCCATGAACCATTCATAGCACAGCAAACTTTTGAATTAGTGATGTTGTATTGCACCAAATTTCTCTGAAAAGAAAAGAGAGTGACGATCTTTAAATTTCTTGTATAATAAATTTGCTCAATGGCATGGACTAGTGCATTTTCCTTTTTTATTGTCACTGAGTTGTTATTGAATTTTGTTGAGGCTTTTAATTTATAAAAGCTACCAAAAGAGGGTGTCTACTTTCTAGCCATCTGGACTTGTCAGAATCAATATAGTTAAAATCAAATGACTTGCCATCAGTGTATAAAGAGGAACTGATGAGGAACAGTTTGGATATCAAGTCATCAATTGTTACTGTAGAAATACAATGTATCTTCCGTTCTGTCTACCAAATGCGTCATTTTTAAATTCAGCTGTCAAGTTTAAGTCTGTTTCATTTGTGATATTTTCCGTTACATTTAAGTCTGATCCGTCTGTGCTACTGTTAATACTTGTGTCAACGTTACAATCATCGATACTTGAATCAACAAAACTGCTACTTAAAGTTAAAGTTGGGACAAAGTGTTCCTGTGAGTATTTCAGACATGCCCGACATATATATTTCTTTTTATTAGTAATCAAATTTCGATCTACATGTACCAAAGCTTGAGAAGATGACCGACATATAAAGTTCAAAGTTTTCAGCAGAACCGTACAATCTGGAGAGAAAAAGTCGTGGTTTAACACCCCACATTTTGGTGCAAACTGTCCCTTTTGCCTTCAAAGGATGAACGTCTTGTTGCCATATCTAGAAAAAGGAATAAAAGAGAAAAATGGATAGTTTATTCAATGATAAACTATTATTTTTGATACATAATGAAGATTATGACAGTTTATCGTGTCAGCGCTTTCCAGTCTGGTGAATGTTGATTTGTACTTGTCTTAGGAGACGACGGGGGAGTGAAGTCTTTGTTTATAACAATTGTTTCGTGTAGATTTACGGGTAGTTATTCATGTAAAATACTGTAAATGTTATGTTCCATCAAGGTCGGTGCAATAACCGAGTAGCTGTAAGGAATAATGGCAACACCATTCCTGTGTCCTAAGGCCCATGGAGGATATACGGTGGTTGGTTCACCATTTATTTCACTAAAAACAAAAAAAAAAACATCATTAAGGCATCCTAATGAAATAGGGCAATAGTTTGTTGAAAACTAAGGAGTATCTCACTCATACAAAGCTCTGTCCTTAGCTGATTTTGGCTTTAAATTTAGATTATATTTGGTTATTTGTTCTCTATCTGTATTAAACATATTTGTTTATGGTCTTCCGAATGTTTAGATTTTATCTGCACTGAAGAGACATAAGTTGTCGAAATGGCCATATGTAGAAACTAAATTTACAGTAATTTTGGTATTTTTTTCTATTTATTAGGCTTTTTCAAAATTGATTTTCCTGTTTATTGTTAGACCGGTATCCATGGGGGAGTTGGGGTAGTAACTTCCTAAATATAAGCGAGGTCTACATATAGGTAGGTACAGGTGTGCATATGTACAGATGTGTGGCCCAAAAGGGTGTGTATTTTATGATAAGATTAAGAAATATCACAAGAAATATAGCAATAGTTCATGGATGACAATAGAACCGATTCAATAAATCTGTCTCACCATCAGTTTGTGACGTGTATATCTTTTGTCAGCTTCTGTATTAAAGAAAACACATTGTCATCAAATGTTGAATGGAATAGACACAATATTGTATACCATCATAAACAGTGTAGCATTTTGTCATCTTTTTACTAAGGAACTGTCAATCATTGATAAAGAAGCAAACAATGAATCAGTCACAACTTCACTGCATTTGATTGGTCAAGAACGTCAGGTAGGGACACATTTATTGAATCGCCCTATATATATATGAATAGGGTAGGTTTAAATTTTGCTGTCTGTACAAATATATATGTTCAGTAATACCCTCGTTCCATGGTTGGGTTGCTTTTGTTGAATTAGCCAACCGATCAACCGTAAACAAGGACATACAACTTATTTTAGTTGTAACTTCTGCAACAACACCGTGTTCCAGATCATTGTCAAGTATTTTTTGGTCTATTCAAATCCTTCAATTTACTTTGAAATACACGATGGTGTGTGATGCAACAAGAACTGCTTTCCCTCCCGGAGGACATTAGATCAGCAGTTTGTGTTTGTAATTTTTTTAAATCTTCATTTAGTATAAATTTCTATGCAATTTTCTTTTATTAATTGCAGTGGTTGTTCTGGCACTATATGCAAGTAAAACAGTAATGTATTAATATTATTTGATTAGAAAAACGAGCGAAAATAAATAGCCCAGCAGTCCGCATTGATTTGTACTCTACAATAAAAAGAAGTACAGCAGACTAAACAAGACGGAAAGGACAATAAGTGAATGCACATAAGATAAAAATCTATACAAATACACGGTAAAACCAAGCAATGGAACAACCCTTTTCTTGCTGTTCTTCATCTTGAAGTCACCATGACGCCATTTATATCGTAAACAGTACGACTATTCAGAGACCGTCAAAAATTAGAGGGATAACTGTACACTATACATGCAATTTATAATCAATCTGGAACTAATGTATTGACGGGATTGGAAATACTTTAATGGAACAAATCAGTTTCATCTAATCAAATCCTAGTATTAGCGCTGATTAGTTAACCTAGACACCGTTTAATGATGATTTACAGAGAGTTTCTTATCACTTTAGACATATTCATTTGTATTAGTCCAAGAATCGCAAGTTAAGTGGACCAATACGAAATGAAACATAATTAGATAGAGGAAAGTTATTGCAGAGAATTATACATAAGAATGGGTAGGAGGGGATTTAGCTAATCTTACCATTTGATTTCCAATGCAGATGATAGTTCTGATATTTCTACAAATGCTTTATTTAAAGGTACTGGTTTTGCTGGTACATGTCCTATTATTTTGTTCCTGAATATTGTTTCAAACGCATCGCCAGTCTGTTTAACCGTACATTTTGTCCCTCTTGGTAATTTCATAAACGTGGTATCCCTTGATAACAGATGGAATTTCTATCTTTGACATTGAAAACATCGTTCTAGAGGAGAAATGAATCAAACTTCCGCCACGGTAAAAACAGCGATATCCGGCTCGTTGAAAACGCCGATATTAATTTTTCAATAAAAACCGTTCAAATACATGTAAAAAAGTTATAATTACCTTCTGTCAGTACTGAAACAACAATTACTTACCTTATTGTAACATTTGCCGATAAGTAAGAGCGGCAATTGATTATTTATTGTCCATTTTTAGCAATCTCGTTGAAAACACCGACATCGTTGAATACAACGATCGTTGAAAACAACGACCGGTCCGGACTGGGTTTGACACCATCACAGATTGCTTGGTGCTACCTCTTATGCCAATAAGGACCCCAGATGTAAAAAAAATAATGTGAAGCATGCAGGTACTTGTGACGCAAATAAAATTTTCTGTTAAAGATTTCTTATCATATACGAAAAATTATAATGTTCTCATTTGTATCACATTATTCCAAATATATTTTTCTGTGGTCCATTTTCATGTTGGAAATTATTTTACATTTTCTTCCGAATAATAAGACGGAAATGCTCGATGTATATGTCTGTAGTGTAAAGCTGGAAGTTTTCCATATATCTACGGAAGAATTCGTTTGCTATTTTTTCCTTGTCTACATCTGATCTGTTCTTGCTCAAATTATCAACGATAGGGTAGTATGTGAATGTTCTAGTGTGTTCCGTTACAAACGATGCTCCAATCCGTCCCAGTGTTCCTAAAAGTACATAAAAACTGCAATGGCAATAAGCTTGCAACGTCGGACAGAGATTTTATCTAAAATGACAACACAACAAAATTTTATTAATTGAGAGAGAAATAAATTCATTAATGTTTGAACATTGTATACTGAATAATTGAAGTTGACATAAATGCAATTGAAAATCATCTGAATTGAAGGCAGTGGTCGTAACAAGACAATGCAAAATCGCCTATAAGCCCTTAACCATACAGAATTATATTCAGAATATATAAAAACACATATCTATTTTTCATACCAGTCCGCACAATAAAGTGATTTCTTTTAAATGTTACTGTGATTGTGTCTACTGATAAACGGAAATGTTTCTGAAGAAATAAACATTATAATGTAGTTAATTTGAATTTATTTTTCGGATTTTGTGCTAAAGATAAATCTCAAATATATATATATATATATATATATATATATATATATATACGTCTAAAGTGATACACAACAACATCAAAATCAAGTTATTATAGAAAAATTTAGGCAATAAAAGTCCTTACTTGATCAAGTGACGAAACTTTTGCTAGACCGACTAGCTTCCTCAGCGTCTGACGATCTAATGATTTATCGTAAGAATTTTAAAATAACACACATATACTGTCAAAGATATTTTACCTGGACACAAGATAAATATTTACACAAAAAGACTGTCAAAAATATTTTTCATATATGAGTATCCCCACAAAATTTGATTGATTGATAAGTTCAGTTAAAAAGTCCGGTTAGCAATACTAGTGATAGAACGAGA
>MJUU01011300.1:0-19723 GCA_002080025.1 Modiolus philippinarum
ACACATCAAGTTATATGAAAATAAAAATCTTTGCTCTAGAGATTAGTTTAATGGAAATTTTTTTTAAAACAAAGTCTTAAACGGCGATATTCACAACTTTTAAATGGTGAAGGTGAATACAGACAGTCGAGATCGAATATCCTCCCATGACCCGCGAATCTGATACCCATTCGCACCTAAAAGTGTCACAGGCACAACTCTATTTGATAATAAATTTATAATATAAAAATATATGAAAGAAATAAAAGATACGAAAATTTGAATAAAAAATAGAGAATTATAAGCGATAAACAGAATAAACGATTTTGATTGGTTTAATTAAACCCTGAATACCGTTTTCCGTTTCTGATTGGACGAACGTTAAATATCAAATAGCGATTTCCATTTCTCGCTTCTCATTGGCTAAAACTATGAATAGCGTTTTTGGTTTAAACTCGAATTTCCGATACCGATCGGTATGGCACGCGATAGTAACAAAAATGCGGTATACCTAGTATTTCGAACGAAAACTAGGGTTTTCGGCGAAATACTATGTATACCGATCGGAAACCCCTAGTTAACGTGCGGTATACCTAGTATTTCGCACGAAAACCCCTAGTTTTCGTTCGAAATACTAGGTATACCGCATTTTTGTTACTATCGCGTGCCATACTCGGCCGAAGGTAGTTTAGCACTAACGAGAATGTCTTTCAGGTTCTTGGGTCGACGAAAAGATACAAGCGGGGATTCAGGGAAGAGGGTTTTCATCTTTGGTGACGCATAGAGAATAGGCATACATTCGTGGGATATATCAGACGGGTGTGGCAACTTGGGATGGAAGGTAGTCACCCACAGGATACGAGAATTTTTCTTCTTCTTGCCCCGATAATGTAATAATTGAGTTCGATCGATTGATGGCACTTTGGAATTGTTTTTTTTAACATATTTTCCTTTATAGCCACTGTTAACAAGATGTTTTTTTTAAGTTCTTTGCTCCTTTGTTTAATTTTTTGTTCTTTTGAGCAGATACGTCGTATTCGAGTCAAGAGACCGCACGGTACCACATTTATACAATGTCGTGGGTGAAAACTACAAGGGAGCAGGTAAGCGTATGCATCTGCTGGTTTTGAATGCAAGTCAAAATCAATTTGGCCATGGACAAGTGTAAATGTTGTATCGAGGAATATATTCGTTGTTTCGGAGATGATTACGGTGAATTTGATGGACTGGTGATAGTTATTTATAAATTCAATGAATTCATCGAGGTTAGATCTTGTATCTGTCCATTTCATTTTAATGTCATCATTAAGTGCAGCCAGCTATATGGTTTATATGGTGCATCCTGTAACATGCGCTGTTCTAAATCCCTCATGAAAATATTGGCGTATATGGTGCTACCTTTGTACCCATAGAGTCATATTAACTAAAAGAAAATTCTCGTTATCGAAAACGAAGTTGATACTTTTTTTTTACTGGCTATTCAAACAATAGCAAGATTATGGTTCCCCTCGACATCAACTATTTCCCTCCGCTTCACGTCGGGAAATAGTAGTGTCTCAGGGAACCATAATCTTTTTTTTTTTTTTTATTTTTTCATATAGTCAGGCTTTTACAAAAAAATTCCAGTTTACCACCTGACCATGGTAAAACCAGAGACATATAAATTAATTTTAATGACTACATAATTTTTATAATTTTTGAAATGTTGAATTTACACCAAAACAAAAACATTTTAAGCTAGTAACCTTTCACACACAAACTCTTTCACTCGCACTAAACAGCTTTCATACCACACATTACTTCCTTAGTAAAATATACATGTTGATAAAAAAAAATCAATTAATAAATAGAATAAACAAACAGGAAGATGACAGTACCACTTAGCTTACTTCTGTTGTATGGATTGTATGTCATAATATTCTATGAATTCTGGTCCTCAAAAATAATTCTCAAAGGGGACCAAAAGTTTTCAGTTTTTGTTAATTGTTTATTTTGAACTGCAATATACATTTCCAACTCCATATATCTCTTTATCTCAAACTTCAGACCATTTATACTTGGAAGAATTTCATCTAATTAACACTTGTAAATATAGTTTTTTTGCGATGATTAATATAATATTTAATAATAAAGATTCATCTGTATAGCCTAAAAACATCTCCTTTTTATACAATCTAAGATCTTGGTAAAACCTGTTAAGCTTCCTAAATAATTCTACATAAATCTGCTTTGTAAAAATGCAATCATATAAAAGATGTTCTATAGTCTCATCACAAGAATTACAAGAAGTACAAAGCTTTGTGCTTTTTATTCTAATTTTGTATAAAAAATTATTTGTAGGAATAATTCTGTGCATCATTTTGTATTGGAAAATTTTCATATATGGATTTTTGCACTGTTTTAATAACTTAAAATGACTTGACCAATCAATATTTTCACAATCCAAAATATTTTCCCAAGCCTGGTATTTGTGGGATGGTTCCTCACATATACATTGAATAAGATCACTGTATATATATTTGATACACTTACTGTTTTTCATTTTTTCTAAAAATACATCTTGGCATTGGAAGTTTTCAAAATTAAAATCGGCTATATTTTGCAGTAA
Source organism: Modiolus philippinarum (assembly GCA_002080025.1). Classification (NCBI taxonomy): domain Eukaryota; kingdom Metazoa; phylum Mollusca; class Bivalvia; order Mytilida; family Modiolidae; genus Modiolus; species Modiolus philippinarum. The sequence goes on from MJUU01011300.1 coordinate 2,588, forward strand.
AAAATTTTTATGCACTTGAGGTATTTTTGATAAAATACTATAATACTGTAAAAAATTAGTTAACCCGTATAACTCCCTCATTTGTTCAAAAGTATAAAAAGCTTTAGCATCCTTATTTACTAGATCCATCGAAGATGAAATTCCAAATAAGCTCCATTTGCTATAGTAAGTGATTTCATCACTAGGAACAAAATTAAGAATATCTAGTGATAGAATTTGTTCAATATCTAACTGACATTTTTGTTTTGTCAAATGTAATCCTAGCAGCACATCTCTCCAAAAAGGATTAGCAACTTTTTGTGCTACTTCCTTTTGTTTTTCTTTTTCGAGACTAAAAACTCTAATACCTCCGAACTCTCCAAGCTCAGCTTGAGCTACATTTTGCCAAATACCAGTGTTGTTTACCAAAAATCTTTTAATCCATGTCACTTTGAGATATGCATTAAAAGATTCCAGGTGAACCATTTTTAAACCACCCATGTGAAAATCGCCAATAATGGTATTCCTTTTTATCTTTTCTGGTTTCCCATCCCAAATGAAGTTGAAAAACAATTTATTCAGGTCGTCAATCCTAAACTTAGGTAAATTTGGTAGTGATGTGAATAAATGTACAAGTTTCGATAGTGCAAGAGACTTAATGACTGTGATTTTACCAAGTAATGTCAATTTTCTGTGTTGCCAGCTCTTCAAAACCTTTGTTACATCTTTAATTTTTTGTTTGAAATTTATATCAACCATGCTTTGCATATCTAAAGAAAAATCAATACCTAGAACTTTAAAATTAGATGAAGACCAGCATAAAGCTTTATCTGGACACAAAACTTGATCTGAGTAACGTTTACTGCCTATCCATACAGCTTTAGTTTTTTGCATATTCATTTTAAGGCCTGAAATAAGATAGAATTTTTCAAATATATTCAGTGATTCCCGTAAAGAGATTTCCTTTCCATCTAATGTCAAAAAAGTATCATCAGCGTATTGACTAATAAGAGATTCTGTTCCTTTAACATTTAATCCTTTAACGTTTTGGTTAGATTTTAAACACAAAGACAGTAACTCTACACCTAAAATGAAAAGATATGGGGATAGAGGATCTCCTTGACGACAACCTCTCTCTAAATTAAAGAAACTGGAATATTTCCATTATTTATTACACAGCTTTTAGCATTTGTGTAAAAAGTGTTAAACCATTTGCATATTGATGGGCCAAAATTAAAACTTTCTAAGGCTCTAATAATGAACTGAAATTCAACAGAGTCAAAGGCTTTTTCGAAATCTATCAATAACAGTAAACCTTCCATATTATTTTCTTCTAAATAATGCATGAGATCATACAGAAGTCTTGTATTCTCCCCTAAAAACCTATCCTTTACAAAACCCTTCTGTGTGTCACTAATGATAAAAGGAAGGACATTTTTCACTCTTTCAGCAATTGCTGCTGAAGCTATTTTTATATCGACATTTAAGAGACTAATAGGACGCCAGTTTGACATATACCGTCTGTCTTTACCCTCTTTTGGTATACAAGTGATAACACTTTGATTCTGAAATTCTGAAAATTTTCCATATTCAATACCATATTTAATTGACCTAAATACAAATACACCAATATTTTTCCAAAAAAATTTGTAAAATTCTGTAGTGAAGCCATCAGATCCTGGACTTTTACTGTTGGCCATTTTCTTTAAGGCTTCACCACATTCTTGAAATGTAATTTTACCTTCACACTTCTCTTTCAGATCATCTGAAAGTTTAATATTATGTTGGTAGAAAAAGTTATTCTCTTCACTATCAGGACATACATTATTTCTACTAGTATATAATTTCTTATAAAAATTTTCTTGTTCATGTAAGATATCACCCTGATTAGATAAATGTTTCCCTCTATCATTAATAAGTTCAGAAATAGTTTTCGTAACATAATTTTTTTTCTCAAGACCACAGAAATATTTTGCACATTTTCCCCCATTTTCATGCCAATTGGCTTTGGACCTTAAAAGCAGACCTTCGACAATTTGTTCTCTTCTCTTTATTAGTTCTGATTTTTTTTCATTTAATTCCTCTTGGATCTGATCAGTAGGATTCTCAAGATCTTGTATATCATTTTCAAGATTTTGTGTATATATCTTTTCTCTCTTTGCCTTATCTATACTATATGCAATGCTTACACTACGTATTTTCACCTTTAACAGTTCGAGAAATACTTGATCATTGCAGGATAATTGAACATTTAACAAATAATTCACAATATCCCCTGCAATATAGTATTCAGAAACTGTCTCATTTATACATTTTTTAACAATGTCAACATATTCTGGATCACGAAGTAGTTGTGCATTAAATTTCCAGTGGCCTTTACCACGTTGTGCTAAAGACACAGAGAATCGAAAAGTAATTGCTGAGTGGTCTGTTCTAGATCCTGGTATAATATTAACATTCTTTAAAAGAGAGAATAGGTCATCTGAAACAAGAAAATAATCTATTGTACTCTGTTTAACAGGGGATCTTTGGCGCCAGGTGTATTTACTTTCAGATGGGTAACATAATCTCCAAGGGTCAACTAAATTAAAAACATCTATTATTTCCTGAACCTGCCGACGACAATTAGGGTGTCTATCATACAGAACATTAAATGTATCTATACGTTTATCCTGTACAAAATTCCAATCACCACAAAGTAAGATACTTGAGTTGTTATAACTTGTAATTTTATGTAATATCTCAGTAAACATAAGAGGTTCATCTGAGCTATAACCATATAAATTTACTAATGTAAATCTATTATCTTTCACAGAAAGGTCGAGTACAATGTATCTACCATTTGTGTCAGTACATACATCATTTACATCAATATTAGAAGATTTATTAAACATAACACATACACCTGCACTTTTACTGTTACCATTACTGAAGAAACATTTAGAACCCCATTCATCTTCCCAGTCCTTTTCTATCTCAGTAGTACAGTGTGTTTCTTGTAGACATACAACTGAAGCATTTTTTCTTTGTAACCAATCAAATACGTCAGTCCTTTTTTTCTTATTTGAATAAAGTCCCCTGACATTCATTGACAAAATTGTAATACATTCAGTCATCAATGAACATCAAATACCACAATATACAACAGAAGCAAGCTAAGAGACACAAAATTCAATCGTACTCTCACACACACATTTATACAACAGATAGCAAGACGACGCATGTGCTGATGAATTCTCACGTTAAACAAATATTAGCAGTCTGACAAATTTACAGTATATATTTGGATTATCTCCCCTATACAAAATATCGAAACACACTTTGGGATTTAAGATTTATTTGAACAAGACGCCAAAAATGTAGAAAATGTCAATACAGTTATTACAAAAATATTTGGATTATCTCCCCTAAGCCAGATATCGAAGCACCTCATATGTCAACATTCACTTCATCAAACCATTATTAATACTATGTATAGTATACATATAATTTCATGATCTAAATATTAACAGTCTGACAAATTTACTGTTATTGCCAAAGAAAAAAAATAATAATAAAAAATAAAAAAATAATAAAAAAATTGGATTATTTCCCCTATACCAAATATCAAAACTTAACTTATTGTCAATGTTCATGTCATTGTTATAAATTTATAATAAGGCGTAATAATAATTTAATGATAAAATAACAAGAGTCGCCAAATACAAAAATATTTGGATGATCTCCCTTATACCAAATATAAAAACTAAACATAATGTCAGATCTTTAATGTAATAAAAAATTAAATGATCAAAAAACTAATAAAGCAATATTAACCTGACACCTCATATGTCAACATTCACTTCATCAACCCATTATTAATACTCTCTATAGTATATATATAATTTCATAAATATTAACAGTCTTACAAATTTACTGTTATTGCAAACAAAAAAAAAAAACTAGAGGCTCAGACACTGAGCCTGTATCGCTCACCTGACAAAATGCTGAAGCAGGGTTTTCAATTTTCTGACTGGTGGCCATGTTTTTTATGTGAATTTCCCATAGGGCCAAAATAAACTATGTTCTGTGCTGGCCGCCATGTTTTTTATTCGATTGGAACGAAATGAGCAATCTTTGTTAAGGACCTTCAGTTCATCATTCTTGTAAGGTTTGGTTGAATTTGCTTCAGCGGTTTCAGAGCAGAAGAAGAAAATGCAAATTTTCCCATAGGGTCCAATGTTTAACCTAAGTTCTGCGGCGGCGGCCATGTTTTCATCAGATTGGAAAGAAATGAGCAATCTTCATAAAGGACCTTCCATACGTCATCCTGTAAAGTTTGGTTGAATTTGCTTCAGTGGTTTCAGAGGAGAAGATGAAAATGTGAATTTCCCATAGGGCCAATGTTAAACTATGTTCCGTGCTGGCGGCCATGTTTTATATCGGATCGGAACGAAATGAGCAATCTTTGTTAAGGACCTTTAGTACATCATTTCTGTAAAGTTTGGTTGCATTTGCTTCAGTGGGTTCAGAGGAGAAGAAGAAAATGTGAATTTTCCCATAGGGTCCAATAGTAAACCTAAGTTCCGCGCTGGCGGCCATGTTTTTTATCGGATTGGAAGGAAATGAGCAATCTTTGTCATGGACCTTTAGTACATCATTCCTGTAAAGCTTGGTTGAATTTGCTTCAGTGGTTTCAGAGGAGAAGATGAAAATATGAATTTCCCATAGGGCCAATGTTAAACTATGTTCCCCGCTGGCAGCCATGTTTTTATCGGATCGGAACGAAATGAGCAATCTTTGTCGTGGACCTTTAGTACATCATTCCTGTAAAGTTTAGTTACATTTGCTTCAGTGGTTTCAGAGGAGAAGAAGAAAATGTGAATTTTCCCATAGGGTCTAATGTTAAACCTAAGTTCCATGCTGGTGGCCATGTTTTTCATCAGATCAGAACGAAATGAGCAATCATTGTTAAGGACCTTTAGCACATCATTCCTGTAAAGTTTGGTTGAATTTGCTACAGCTGTTTCAGAGCAGAAGATGAAAATGTGATTTTCCCATAGGGTCCAATGTTAAACCATGTTCCGTGCTGGCGGCCATGTTTTTTGACGGATCGGAACGAAATGAACAATCATTGTTAAGGACCTTTAGTACATCATTCCTGTAAAGTTTGGTTGAATTTGCTTCAGTGGTTTCAGAGCAGAAGACAAAAATGTGATTTTTCCCATAGGTCCAATGTTAAACCTAAGTTCTGCGCTGGCGGCCATGTTTTTTGTCGGATCGGAACGAAATGAGCAATCTTTGTAAAGGACCTTCCATACATCATTCCTGTAAAGTTTGTTGAATTTGCTTCAGTAGTTTCAGAGGAAAAGATGAAAATGTGAAAAGTTTGACGGCCGGACGGACGACGGACGACGGACGCCAAGTGATGGCAATAGCTCACACTGACCCTTTGGGTCAGGTGAGCTAAAAAGGATTATTTCCCCTATACCAAGTATCAAAACTTAACTTATTGTCAATGTTCATGTCATTGTTTTAAATTTATAATAAGGCCTAATAATACTTTAATGATATCAAGAGTCTCCAAATACAAAAAAAATTGGATGATCTCCCTTTTACCAAATATAAAAACTAAACATAAAGTCAGAACTTTGATGTAATAAAAAAATTAAATGATCAAAAAATCAATATTAACAGTCTGACGGCAGTTACAAAAAAATATTTGGTTTATGAGCCCTATATCAAATATCAATATACCATAATATCAACATTCCTTATTTAACTACAATAATATACAATTATAGCCTATTAATGAGGTCAATGCAGAAATTTATTGACATGAGACAGTTATATTGACCGAGGACGTAGTCCGAGTGTCAATATACCTTTCTCATGTCAATAAATTTCTCCATTGACCGAATTTATAGGCTATAGGCTATAATAGTTTTATTATTTTCCAAATTTAAAAATTGTTATAGAGACTTATGTTGATAAATCTCAATTTTACTTTTTTGCATATATATTTTCTATTAGATTCATTGTACTAAATATATGCCTCTTTTGTATATAGGAATTAGACAAACCATAATATTTATCAAATTTTGCAATTTTATAAAAGAAACTTTTCATGATCTATTTTTAGTCCCAGGTCAATACGAAAAGTCAATTCATAAAGTCAATTCGTCTTTTATCCTAATGATAATGTAAAACAGTGATCTATTTTTAGCAGAGGTCAATACGTAAAGTCTTAAATTTATTGACGACTCCACGAAATATACAAGATCATGTGACCATAATTGAACCAATCCCTGGAGTAGAAAAATATATGAAAATAATAATACATGATATAAATTTAATGATATATAAAACAAACGGACAAATTGACAGCAGTTACAAAAATATTTGGATTATCTCCCATATACCAAATATCTTGGCACAATTTCATAATATAAACATACACTTATCATTAATATTATACCGGTAGTAATACATAATAATACTAATAATACTTTAGTGATACAAATATTAACAGTCTATAAACATCCTTTATTACAATAGTAATACATAAACGAGATTAAATGATATATAAAACAGTTCGACAAAATGACAATGTTTTAAAGATCTTTGGTTTATCGACCATACATGTATACCAGAAATTGAAGCACAACATATATTAATTCTAATGTTGATGTTAACTCGATACTAATGTTAGCATTCACTTCATCATTATAAATACAATAGTAATACATTATAGTAAATTAATGAATTAAGTCGCAGTCTGACAACATGTCAGCAATTACAAACAATTTTGGATTATCTCCTCTATACCAACTATCAAGGCACACCATGATGTCAACATTCTTTATATCACTGCATTATTGTAAGTATAGTAATACATGTTATTTATGACGTTATGCTGCAAAGGAAAAATTGAGCAATGTAAAGATGTCTGGAAGGCAGCACATATGGCACAAGTCTTCAAGCCTTCCAGCCTTCCCCACATCAACTCAAGATTGTCCCTGCCTTTCTATATTTCAGCTATGAATCATTTCAAGCAATAATTTGAACTCAGTGTCTGATAAATTATTAACCTAGATTAGGTATCTTGGGACTAATGAAGAGTTTATCTATTGCATAAAAAAAATGAAATTAATTTATAAAGTGCATAGAGGTAAAAGTTTTTATTTCAAAACAGATAAAAGTCTATGTCTATTGTATTTGAAATTTGAGTTATCTCCCATTTATAAACCATTTTGAGAATAAAATTGTTCATCATACATTTGTAAATGTGTAATGAGGCAAACAATTAGTGAACACATTTAAATTTAGAGAAAAAAAAACAGTAGTACTAAGACAGTTTTGGTAATTAAATAGTATTTGATTTACCAATGAATGAATGAATTAAGTTGATACTTGTAAGACCTGAATTCAAAAGCTTGACAAGAGATTCAGTGGAGTGTGATTTTATAGTTCTACTATCCCACACTTTACCACAGGCCTCGATTTTTTCATCATGTGGTATGTTGATGTATAAAGAAGTCACTCTAAAGTTACCAAAATTGTGTTGGGCGGAGAGTGTACAGAGGTTGTTTGATTGATGTAATCAGTCGTATCTTTTGCAAAACATGCAAAAAAAGGTATGTTCTCAACAAAAGGTTGTAGATGAAAATCTAGAAACTGGGAAATTTTCTCTGTGGGATGCCCAATACAGTTAACTATTGGTCGCCCGGGAATTCCTTCTTTGTGTATTTCTGGGAGGAGATAAAATAAACCAGCTCAGGGATTTTCAGGAAGAAGAGAAGACATTTAAATGTTTCCTGATCTAGTTCTTCGTTTTTGAACATTGATTTGAGTACTGTTAGAATTTCATCGCTTTTTTCTTTGTTGGATAAGTTTTCAGTTTTTTATAAAAAGCGGGGTTTTAGAGCTGCCTGTTGGTTTCGGAAATGTAGTCATCGGTGTTCATGACGACTACAGCAGAACTCTTGTCTGCCTTTTTGATAACAATATCCTCTCCCTTTTTATAAATTACGGAGTGCTTGCCTTTCGCATTTCGTGATGCTGGAAATGTGGCGACTTTCTTAAGGCAGTTGTAGTTCTACTTATTCTTGGAATGTTTCAATATACGACTCCAAGGATCTGGATTTACTGCACTTGGGCGTCCAGGTTATTGTCTTTTTGAATTTGTCTTAAATAAGGCTCCGAGTCTGAATCTGAATGCTCAGATGTAAATGTACCTTCTTCCTCCCGCTTTCTTTCAAAATATTCTTTTAGCCGTAAACGTCTGAAAAAAGCATGCATGTCATCTTTGAATTGTTTTACATTTAGATGGCTTGGAGTTGGACAGAAACTTAGTCCTTTTGATAAAAACAGATTCTTCGGCCTCAGAGAGAGGATTGGCAGACAAGTTTAAAACCGTAAACCTATTATCATTTTCAATCTGTGGTTTTTTCTGAAACTGACAATTTTTCTTTTTTGATTGTTGTTTTATGGGTTCTTTTAACTCTAATGACGGAAAAATATTTTCGATGTTATTAATTGAAAACTTGCGTTGTTGTTTATTTAGCAATTGTGTTTCATGTTTTTTTTTTTTTTTTTTGACAAAATTGGATAATTTATCCATATATGTTGAATATTCAGACGCCAAACAGGAATTCTTAAGGAGATTGAATTTATTAATAACTATCACCTGTCCATCAAATTCAACGTAACTATCTCAGAAACAACGAATACATTCCTCACTACAACATCTACACTTGTCGATGGCCAAATTGATTTTGACTTGCATTCAAAACCAACAGATGCACACGCTTATCTGCTCCCTAGTAGTTGTCACCCACGATATTGTATAAATGCCGCACCATATGCTCTTTCAACTCGAATACGTCCATTCTGCTCAAAAGAACAAACATTTAAACAAAGAAGGAAAGAACTTAAGCAACATCTTGTTAATAGGGGTTATAAAGGAAGATATGTTGAAAAAACAATGAACTTAATTATTACTGTATCGGGGCAAGAAGAGGAAAATTTCTCGCATCCCGTGGGTGACTACCTTCTATTCCAAGTTGCCACACCTGTCTGATATATCCCGCGAATATATGCCTATTCTTTATGCGTCACCCATAATGACAGCCCTCTCCCCTGAATCCCCGCTTGTATCTTTTCGTCGACCCTAAGAACCTGAAAGACATTCTCGTTAGAGCTAATCTAACTTCGGCCTAGATAGGCCGGTTTACAACATGTCGTGATAGACGTCGTAAATTGTGTAAATACACAACTGAAATTTTCCAAAGTACAGCTACCGGTGATATTTTCAAAATCTTTGGACAATTATCATGTAAGTTGCCCAATGTCATCTATCTGGTTACATGTTCTGTCTATCAAGAACAATATGTTGGTGAGACAATAAATGAGCTCAATCATCGGATAACCTTGCATCGTAACCATATAGAAAACAAAGATCAAATCCGGGCCACTACAATTCATCTTTATACTACAAATCACAACTGGCAAAATATGCAAGTTATCACAATTGATCAAAATAGATCGTGGAATTTAAACTAGAGAAGATCCAAAGAAAGCTATTTGATTGATTGCTTAAAACCTAGTCTTAACATCGGGGTTATAGATCAATAAATGCATATACTCCCAGCGTTAAAAAATTACTACATATTGGAGACTGAAGGCGTTACATCCATTAAGTGATGTGAAAAAAATATTTGCTGGTGTTTTTTCGTAACTTTTTACAGCAATATATTCTTCATTTTTTTTTAAACGCTGGGATTATATTCATTTATTTACCTATACCTCTGATGTTTAGACAATACGGAACCTCTCCGTTTTTATTCAGACTACTTATACTTTCTTGTTCATACCGAAGAAATAGTTCGGTTAGGGCACGGGGGGTAAGGGAAGATAGCTGCATATGTGTACATTAAAAATAAACACATCAATATTATCAATTTAATTAGGGTTATAAGTTACAATATATCCCGCTGTGAGATATCCGGACTGTTTACAGGGTTGAACTGATAATGAAATTCATCTGATATTTAAAATATTGTTCACCTATTTTTATGACATAGATCAATGAATAGAGAAGCTCTCGCAAATTTACAGTCTTACAATAATGTCTGAATATGGTGATGCAAAGTTCGATAAAGCGACATGTTATTGAAAATATTAACATTTGAACATATTATATTTCTATTATTTTCTCTTCGTTTTTTTTTTTCTCCATTTCTTAGTATATTTAGAGGCTATATAGTATCCAAGCTGATGCATATTTTCCGTTTGTTTAGATTTTTTTGCCTTGTACACTTTTTTAACGTTTATGCAAAGATAATGCCTCGTGGTAGGTGTATGCGTGAACACCTATGTCATATAGGAACATCGATACTTCAACAAAAAATATATTAAGGAATTACCGGTACAAGGTGAAACGGTCATTTGTGTCTTGTGCATTTAGTAGCTTTCAAAGTTCAGTATCTAGTTGGTAAAACAAACCACAAAAAAAGTGTCGCATACACACAGGTTTACCTTCAGGTATATATTAAAAACAACAGAATAATGTTTCTCGAGCACTCTTAGGACCCCCCATCCTTTTCATATATGATTAATTTTCAGCCCCTTTTTTATCCTGTTTTTTTTACAATAATCTCTTTCTTTCTATAGTTTTTACCACTTTACCCTTGAGTAAAGAATTCTTTTATTAATTTCAATATGATTCTTGAGAGCTTAATTTACCCTCACCCCCCACACACACAAGTATAGGTAAACTGCTGCTCGTATTACTGAATAATAAATTTTAAACGGGATGTTTTATGTCAAAGTTTAATCGTTTATTTCATTACAAAACGGACCGTTTGTGTTTACCTGTGTTCTCACTTTTTAATTGGGGAAGGGGTGGGTAATTGCGCCTTTATTATATTCGTTCTACACTACGCTATCCACCTTTTACATATCTCTTAATCATGAAAGCGTATAAGTATAATCCTTTCGTAAAGTATATAAGTATAATAGCTGACTATTTAAGCCATGTTTTGAAAAAATTTAAGAAGGTTATTTAAGTGTATTATGTTTTGATAGATTTAATTTAATCTTTCATCTCATGCTCCAATATTAATGACATGAACAAGTTAAAGCTGAAGAGCATCTTGCAAAACATTTATGGAAACTTCTTTATACTTAAGGTAGAAACTTACCTACCTTAAAGTTAAGTGAAAGCTTAAATGTTTTCTGTCAATCAAAATTCTAACCCCTTAAAAATACTACGGCTTCATTCCGTGTATGGCACTCGGTAGATGTCCTTAGTACTGGATTTGGCTTCCTATTTCGGTATTTTTGGTATTGAGTACTTCTTTTCTGACAATTTTCTGGATTATTACTTTCCATATTATTTGATTCTAATGCTGCTGATGAGAGGTTACTCCTTGAAACACGTGTACAGCATAACAAAATTTTACTGTTCATGATGCAACTTTGGTATTTTTGTATTTTTAAACCATTGGACCGATGCCACTGCTGGTGGACCAGAGGTCCCCGAGGGTATTCACCAGTCCAATAGTCAGACTTGTCTGACACGAAAAATTTACCTTGCTTTATATAGAAATTCACTGTCAATCGAAATTCTAACCCCTTAAAAATACTACGGCTTCATTCCGTGTATGGCACTCGGTAGATGTCCTTAGTACTGGATTTGGCTTCCTATTTCGGTATTTTTGGTATTGAGTACTTCTTTTCTGACAATTTTCTGGATTATTACTTTCCATATTATTTGATTCTAATGCTGCTGATGAGAGGTTACTCCTTGAAACACGTGTACAGCATAACAAAATTTTACTGTTCATGATGCAACTTTGGTATTTTTGTATTTCTAAGTTTAAAATATATACCTATAACAAAATGCATAAAGACTCCCAGATATCGTAAATAAAACCATATACGTGGTTTATTGGCAGGTAAATATGAAATATTCAAGCACATTGGAATTTCGGATTTTTAGGTTTTTATGTTTTTATCATGTTACAACAGAAAAGCAAAAAATATCGCTGATTAAGTAAAAATAATCAACATTTTGTAATTTTCAGTAGAAATTTTGTTATTCAAAATATATATTTTTTCGACAAATTAACTATTAATTGTTATCATAAAATATAGAACTAATCTTTTATATGAAGAATTAGTTTGAAATAGAACAATATCATGTTCAAAATTACATACAAACTGTTATTTGTTAATGTTCTAATTAATATAGCTGCAAAATGATTTCAATTGATCTTTCAATACGCCATTATATGTGCAAACAGACGATTTTGATCACCAAAATATTGAAAAATCGGAGTTAAAAGAATTTCAAATATTTTTGCCATAAGATGACAAATATTCATTTGTGTTTCAAATATTGGCAAAAGACTAAATAGATATGTAAAAAATATCTTGTTTTTGAGAGTAAAGTAGAGCCATTTTAACTTAAAAAAGTACATCTCATTTTCCTTAAAACTATGCATTTACTTTTATTTGTCTATAAATTGCTATCAGTATATCCATTACTCAAGTACGCCACTAAATACAGTCTTCTAATGAATCTTCATGGTATAATGAACAGACATTAACCGATAAAAACTAAACGATACATTGAGCTGGTATTAGTATTTCAAGCGTAATGAGTACTTGCTTGCTATAGAGTTTTTGAATAGTAAACACGATAAAACTACAATTTGAAAATATCTCCCGCTAAAAAATGTCATCGGAGCATTGTGACGTCCATATTTTTTGCTTGAAGCGTCTTACGTTCTAGTTAAAAAAAAATAACTTCGAGGTACAATTAATATATCCAAAATTTCCAAAATTGAACGAGACTTACAAAACCTATTGTAATAAAATCCCCGAAAATGACATTTTGCCTAAAATTTTTGTTGGAATGAGAATGGAAATTTCCGTAATTTTAATCTCTTTGATGCTTCCTGTGTGTTTAAACTGTATAATAAAGATGGTCAAAGTTTAGCTTAGCACAACTTAATTGCAATTTTGGAGATTGACGCTTCACAGTTGACAAATTTAACAATTCATTTTTGAATTTTTGTAAAATTCTGAAATGCTAGAAATTCAAATTTTCATGAAAATCGGACAAAATTTTCAATTTTACCATTTTTATTGCATTACAATTGCGTTTTACGATTTATCTAACTTGTACTTGGGAAGAAAACAAAACATTGGTATGCTTTGTTCATATATATATGAAGATATTGGGGATTTTCAAGTATAATTTTATTGCGGTATGGGTAAGATTTTCGGCATTTAGAGTCACGTTAAGCAGGTTAATTACTCCTTGTTTTCTAAACAATGTTATAGACAAGTTCATTTAACAGGACTAGTATATCTGCAAAATATCCCCCACATTTGAAAATATAATGTTTTAACAGTGAGCTTTGGACAAATCTGAAATGTTAAATAATCGCAATTTTCATCAATTTCGGGCAAAATATTGAATTGTAGTGGAAAAAATGGTACAATACCAGATAATGATATAATTCATACAACATTTTCATATACAACACCAATTCAAGTGTTCTATTGTTATGGCCGTCACGATGATATTATTGACAGATATGACGTGTCTGTGTCCCAAATGAAAACGTACATTTTAAGCTAGATTTCACGTCTTCCCGGATTTGACATAACCTATTTTGACTCAACCCTGGATTGATTCGCGTGATAGATGGCGCTAGCAATGCAGGACATGCTTATCCTTCCGGAGAACCTGATGTCAATCCCGGTTTGCATGGGAGTTAACACTATGAGAGCCTCAGTTTTTAATGTTGTCTTTTTATTTCCGTGCATTGTAGTGTCTTTTGATTTCAATTTTTGTGGTCTTCGCTTCTCTTGTTCATTCGGTATTCTACAGCCATTTTTGTATGCAAAATGTTGAATTGTAGTGGACAAATTAGCAAAAGATACCACATCGTGATAAAAATCATAAAACATTGTCATAAACAATGCACATTTTGGATGCCCTGGTTATTTTTATACGAACACGGAAAAAATATCATTTTAGAGTTAATTTGTTTGGGTAGGAGTCAGTTTTATGAATGTAGGACGTTAAGATTACTTTTTTTTTTAAATTTGTACTGGTTGTAAGACGATATTATATTTTTTCTTATTGTATTACACTTTGATCTGACACACTTGGATCTGACAGGAGAAATTGTTAATAAGCGAACTGCAGTTGGGTGAGGCGTTACAAATATCTTATTAGACCATCGCTTGGATAAGTTAATTGGCAGACGTGCAAGTTTTAGACAATCATATCGCAGCAAAAAGTGCACCTCAGGTTATAAAGAAAATTATAATCAGTTGTAATTGCTGCCTATTGAAAATATTTAGTACAGTTTAACCTTTACCCAGTGGTTCCAGTCTAATTAGTTAAAGAAGTCCTTATTTAGTTTGGGCAAAATTGTTTGTGCATGAGTTTAAATGACTAATAACGGTTAAATTGATAAAAATATTACCTTTCGCCAATGACTAAATAAATTCACCCTTTTCAGTCAATTTATGTTCAAACTATCTAAAATTTCGAAAGAAGCTATCGAAGAAAGACATCAACGACCTACACTTTGAACTTTTGCGACATTTTTGAAACGGTTTTTCTTCAATAACTTTTGAAATTTTTAATATTATAAACGAGTTTTGAATGAAAAGATTCAATTTTATAGTTATTACAGTAAAAGAACATTTTGATCAACTAAAATACTCTTAATTAACCAAATTGATAGAACAGAAGTGACTTTGCTCAATCCCAATTAACCCAATTAGGACTTCTCCAACCAATTACGTTCGATCCCCTGTATACCGAACTTTCATGAATTTCTTGTAAAGCAGATGGTTGAACATTGTTTTATTATTTTCATACCGTACATTTAATACAAAATTTAGTGAATTTAAGTAAATGTGTGTTATATCTTTACAAAATAATCATGTTCATGGAAACGGGACAGATAAAGGGGAGGTTTGGGTACCCATAAACCGGTTTAACCCTACCGCTGGCTTTTGCTAGTGCCGGTACCAAGTCCGGCTGTCCTGAGTTCCTATCGTTGTCTACGTTTGTCTTTTGTCTAATACGTGTTTTTCTTGTGTAGTTTCCTTGCAAGTTGCTGCATGTAATTATAATTTACAGCCATTGTAGGTGTTTCCTGTTATCAATTTTTTTTAACATTTATTTATTTCATTTACAATATCTAAATTGTTGCAAATTTTGTTGAAAACTAAGGACTATCTCTCTCATCCAGAGCTCTGTCCTTAGCTGATTTTGGCTTTACATTTAAATCATATTGATCATTTGTTCTCTATCAGTTTTTAAATATCTTTGAGTTGATGGTCTTCCAAACGTTTAAATTTAATCTGCCACTTAAGAGACATAAGTTGTCGAAATGCGCATATGTAGAATCATAGTTCACAGTTATATCGGTATTTAGTTATTTGAATCACAGTTCAGCAATGACTTAAGTCTTGAACAAGTTTTATGTGATTATGGCCTGGCTAATTCTGTATCAGTTATATCTGTATAAACTAGTTTCGTAATTTGTACAAATTTATAAAATAGATATTATAATTTGTAATTTGTGCAAATTTACACACACACACACACACACACACACACACACATATATATATATAAGTTGTACAAATCATNTTATACATTTAAAATGTTAAGTATGGTACAGTAAGTGAGAACCGAACGGTCAATCCAAAAGCGAATAATCCAAGGACAATGGCAACACCAGAAACAAAAAAGGCGGAAAAAAAACAGAGACACAACATGGGTACGGCACAGAAAAGAAAAAGAATAATAATATTTACAATGTGAGAAATTTTCGCATAACTGAAATGCTTTGTCAACCCTAGAAGTATTGGTGTTAATTACACTTCGATTATTAAATCAATGTACTTATAACGACAAAATATTGTTGATTACGTCATCCAGGTAGATGGAATAATTATTAAAACAATTACGATGTACGATGCAATTATGACGCCAAAAATATTTTGAATATTTCATCAAAATAGATGGATAAATAATATATATACAGAATGAAAATATGCAAAAGAACAACAAAATAAATTATATATAAACTTTCAGTATGAACAACGTGAATGGCACTAGCATAAATACTGTTTATATTTTAACTCTATCCGAGTCTTTCTCAAAACAACAAAATATATAATAAAACAATAAACTAATTACAAAAAAAACTACCATACATAACTTATTTTAATCAGTACACTACATGTCGGAGACTGAAGGCGTGACCTAAATTATAGTGATGACAAAAACTATTTGTTTGTGTTTATTTGTAACCTTTTACTGCAATATTTTCTTTACTTTTTTAAACGCTGGGATTATATGCATTTATTGATATATAAACCTGATATTAAGACTGGGTTTTAAATGATAAATCCTAAATATTTCTCTTGTACCTTCTCTGGTTGAAATTCCGCGATTTATTTTGATCAATTGCGATGACTTGCATATTTTGCCAGTTGTGATTTGGAGTATTAAAATGAATTGCAGTGGCCTGGTTCTATTATATTTATATCAAAATGAACATAGTAAATATCACATAAAATAACAGTTGATATTTTGAGACCTGACCAACTCTTCATCAAAGCACATAAAAAGTTAAAAAACTATTTACAAAGACTAAACTACAAATGTTTATACAAAGTGTCGAACGCTACATGTTGGACGCCGTTAGATAGAAAACTGAAATCAAGTTTGAATATATAAAGTTAAAATATAGTTTCGTTAAAATTCCTGCCCCTATCCATTTTTTCATACGTTTTTGATCTGATAACTTTTTCTCGTTTTGCTCGATGGAAGTTAAACATAATTTTGTAAAAAAATTGTCAATAGATTCGATGTACGCATACTGACAAAATTTGTTTTCCCTTCTCATGTTACATTTGCAAACAACAGCATCCAAAATGACTTTTTTTTTTTACTTTTTAGTGTGTTTTGATGAAGAGCCGGTCAGGTCTCGAAATATCAGCTGTTATTTTATGTGCTATAAACTTTGTTCATTTTAAAGTTTATAATCAGGTCACATTGTATGTATCCAATTGGTTCTAGCAAAACGGTAGTATTGGTGTAGTTGCTTTGTTTTAGGTTATATATATATA